>SJYC01045001.1:0-16865 GCA_006408675.1 Madoqua kirkii | reverse complement strand
ATATATATATATATATATCCCTTCCCTTTTGAACCTCCCTCTCATCTCCCTCCCCATCCCACCACTCTAGATTGATACAGAGCCCCTATTTGAGTTTCCTGAGCCATGTAGCAAATTCCTGTTGGCTCTCTATTTTACATATGGTAATGTAAGTTTCCATGTTACTCTTTCCGTACATCTCACCTTCTCCTCCCCTCTCCCCATGTCCATAAGTCTATTCTCTATGTCTGTTTCTCCACTGCTGCCCCTAAATAAATTCTTCAGTACCTTTTTTCTAGGTTCCATATATATGCATTAGAATACAGTATTTATATTTTTCTTTCTTACTCCATTCTGTACAATAGGTTCTAGGTTAATCTACCTCATCAGAACTGACTCAAATGCATTCTTTTTATGGCTGAGTAATATTCCATTGTGTATATGTACCACAACTTCTTTAACCATTCATTTGTTGATGAACATCTAGGTTGCTTCCGTGTTCTAGCCATTGTAAATAGTGCTGCAGTGAACCATGGGATACATGTGTCTTTTTCAGTTTTGGTTTCCTCAAGGTATATGTCTAGGAGTGGGATTGCTGGGTCAATTGGTAGGTTTATTTCTAGTTTTTTAAGGACTCTCCATACCATCTTCCATAGTAGCAGTATCAATTTACATTCCCACCGATAGTGCAAGAGTGTTTCCTTTTCTCCCCACCCTCTCCAGCATTTATTGTCTGTAGACTTTTTAATGATGGCTGTTCTGACTGGTGTGATGTGATATTCATTGTGGTTTTGATTTGCATTTGTCTAATAATGAGCGATGTTGAGCATCTTTTCATGTGTTTTCTCCTGGCAATCTTGATTCCAGCTTGTGCTTCACTCAGCCTGGCATTTCAAATGATGTACTCTGCATATAAATTAAATGAGCTGGGTGACAATATACAGCCTTGATGTACTCCTTTCCCAATTTGGAACCAGTTTTTTGTTCCATGTTTGGTTCTAACTGTTGCTTCTTGACCTGCATGCAGGTTTCTCAGGAGGCAGGTGAGATGGTCTGGTATTCCTATCTCTAAGAATTTTCCACAGTTTGCTGTGCTCGACAGTCAAAGGTTTTAGCACCGTCAATGAAACGGAGTATATGTTTTTCTGGAATTCTCTTGCTTTTTTGATGATTCAAAGGATGTTGGCAATTTGATCTCTGGTTCCTCTGCCTTTTCTAAACCCAACTCGAGCATCTGGAAGTTCACAGTTCACGTACTGTTGAAGCTGGGCTTGGAGAATTTTTTTTTACTTTGCATTACTTTGCTAGTATGTGAAATAAGTGAATTTGTGAGGTAGTCTGAACATTCTTTGGCACTGCCTTTCTTTGAGATTGGAATGAAAACTGACCTTTTCCAATCCTATGGCAAAAAGTTTTCCAAATTTTCTGGCATATTGAGTGCAGCACTTTACCAGCATCATCTTTCAGGATTTGAAATAGCTTAGCTGGAATTCCATCACTTCCACTAGCTTTGTTCATAGTGATGCTTCCTAAGACCCACTTGACTTTACATTCCATTGTGGTTATCTGAGTCATGATTTTTTTGTATAGTTTTTCAATGTATTCGTGCCACCTCTTTGTCATATCCTCTCTTTCTGTTAGGTCCGTACCATTTCTGTCCTTTATTGTGCCCATTTTTGCATGAAATGTTCCCTTAGTATCTCTAATTCTCTTGAAGAGATCTCTAGTCTTTCCCATTCTATTGTTTTCTTCTATTTCTTTGCACTGATTACTTAGGAAGGCTTTCTTATCTCTCCCTGCTATTCTTTGGAACTCTGCACTCAAATGCTTATATCTTTCATTTTCTTCTTTGCCTTTAGCATCTCTTCTTTTCTTAGCTATTTGTTTTGCCTCCTCAGACAACCATTTTGCCTTTTTGCATTTCTTTTTATGGGATTGGTTTTAATCTCCATCTCCTGTAAAATGTTATGAACCTTCATCCATAAATAAAAAATACTCTTGCTAAAAAATGCAAATTATCATTCAAGGCATCAGCAAGTTTTGATCTTTTTGTTGATGATGGGTTATACTTTGATGTTGATGGTTGCTGACTGGTCAGGGTAGTGGTTGCTGAAGGTTGTAGGTGGCTGTAGCAACTTTTTTTTTTTAATTTTATTTTTACTTTATTCTACGTTACAGTACTGTATTGGTTTTGCCATACATTGACATGAATCAGCCACAGGTGTACACAATCTCCCAATGCTGAAGCCCCCTCCCACCTTCCACCCCATATCATCTCTCATGATCATCCCGTGCACCAGCCCCAAGCATTCTGTATTGAACATAGACTGGTGCTTCGTTTCTTACATGATAGTATACGTGTTTCAATGCCATACTCCCAAATCATCCCACGCTCTCCCTCTCCCTCAGAGGCCAAAAGTCCATTCTATACCTCTGTGTCTCTTTTGTTGTCTCACCTAAAATAGGACAGCATTGGAGTTTGCTGCATCAATTCACTTTCTTTTCTTTCATGAGTTATTTCTTTTGAGTGTATAATGCTGTTTGATAACATTTTACCTATAGTAGAACTTCTTTCAAAATTAGTCAGACCTCTCAAATTATGCTGCTGCTTAACAATTTTTGCAATATTCTTTTATGTAATATTTAGAAATCCTTTATTGTCACTTCAAGAGCATCTCCATCAAGAGTGGATTCCATCTCAAGAACTCCCTGTTTTACTCATGCATAAGAAGCAACCCCTCATCCATTCAACTGTTGTCATCAGATTGCAGCAATTCAGGCTTCACTTCTAACTCTCTCACTATTTCTGCCAGAGTTGCAGTTACTTCCTCCACTGAAGTCTTGAATCCCTTCCATGTGGGTTGGAATCAACTTCTTGAATACTCTTGTTACTGTTGCTGTTTTGACTTATTCCTGTGAATCATGAATGTTCTTGATGGCATCTAGATTGGTGAATTCTTTCTAGAAGGGTTCCCATTTACTTTGCCCAAAGATCTATAAGAAGACTCACTGTCTATGCTGCTGTAGCCTTACAAAATATATTTCTTAAATAATGAGACTTGAAAGTTGAAATTACTCCTTGAAACATGGGCTGCAAAATGGATGCTGTGTTAGCAAGCGTGAAAACAACATTCATCTCATCATACTGCTCGATCAGAGCTCTTGTGTGACTCGTGCATGGTCACTAAGCAGTAATATTTTGAAAGGCATCTTTGTTCTGAGCAGTAGGTGTCAACAGTAGGCTTAAAATATTCAGTAAAGCATGTTGTAAATAGATGTGCTGTTATTCAGGTTTTCTTGTTTCATTTAGAGAACACAGCAGAGCGGATATAGCATAAATCTTAAGAACCCTGGGCTTTTCAGAAGGTAAATGAGCATTGGCTTCAACTTAAAATCACCAGCTGCCCTAGCCCCTAATAAGAGAGTCAGCCTGTCCTTTGAAGCTTTCAAGTCAGGCATGCCACCAGGGAAGCCCCATGAAAGGCTTAGATGGCGTCTATTCCCAATGCAAGGGTGTTTCATCTACACTGAAAATTTGTTGTCTAGTGTTGTCATGTTAATCAGCTTATTGAGATCCTCTGGATAACTTGCTGCAGCTTCTGCATTAATGCTTGCTGCTTCCCCTTGCCCTTTTGGTATATAACAGTTTCTTTCCTTAAAGCTCATGACCCACCTTCTACTAGCTTCAAACTTTTCTTGTGTAGCTTCCTCACCTCTCTCAGCCTTCACAGAATTGAAGAGACTTAGGGCTTTACTTTGGATTATCCTTGCCTTAAAGGATGTTGTGGCTGACTTGATCTTTTCTTCAGACTGATAAAGCTTCCTCCATATCATCAATAAGGCTGCTTTGCTTTCTTATCGTTTGTGTGTTCACTGGAGTAGCACTTTTAATTTCCATCTAGAGCTTTTCGTTTGCATTTGCAATCTGGCTAGCTGTTCAGTGCCAGAGGCCTAGCTTTCAGCCTATCTGTTTTCAACATGCCTTCCTTGCTAAGCTTAATCATTTCTTTGATTTAAAGTAAGAGATGTGCGACTCTTCCTTCTCTTGAACACTTAGAGGTCATTGTAAGGTTAATAACTGGCCTAATTTCAATCTTGTTGGGTCTCAGGGAATATGGAGGCACAAGGAGAGGGAGAGAGATGGGGGAACAGCTATGAGTGGAGTAGCAAGAACACATATTTGTCCAAAGCGGTTAAATAGGGACATCAAAGATCCTGATCACAAATCACCATAACAAAAATCACACTAATGAAAAAGCTTTGAAATATTGCAAGGATGACCAAAATGTGACACAGAGACAGGAAGTGGGCAAATGCTGTTGGAAAAGTGGTGCTGCTAAAATGGCTTAACACAGGGTGGCCACATGTCTTTAATTTATAGAAGACACGATACTACAAAGCATGATAAAGCAAAGCATAATAAAACAAGTTGTGCCTGTATACATGTTCACATTTTGTATAACAGTTTCTCTATTCCTGTACTGGGGATGAGCAAAGACAAAGATAAATCAACAGGACAGTGAAGACAATCAGGAGATACATGTAGACAAATACAGGAAAGGTTAAAGTCAGCAGCCAGATTCTCACATGTCTGTTAGAATATCTTCAGAATTGAAATATGGTTCTTAGGGTCAAAATACAGAAACAACCCACCTGCTTCAGGAGTCCTAATTTATGTGTAATTACACAGGGGAAAAAGAAAGCTATGGTACTCAAAAAATAAAACACAAATAGCAAGTTTATTGAGGATGTAAGCTGTATATTTGACTGCCTAATGATCACACTTTGAAACTTGAAAATCAGGAGTTGAAGGACCCAGAGATACAGTGCACCCTGGGAAGCCGAGGTTTAGCATTTCAGGCTTTCCCAAAGAGTCCTGTGGAGAATACAGAGAAAAAATATTTTTGCCAAGAAAATTCTACCTGTAGTAGACTGTAGGACTCTCAGAAAAGCATATTTCCCCTGATTGCTTATAAATGAGAAGACTAGCAAGTTATAGGACAGCTTGAAATGACTTTCACTGTACATTTAAAAAGGACTATTTGGTTGTGAATGAAACAAAACCATCAGCTTTGCTTTATAGTTCTATACCTGATGCATAGCTTTTAAAATTTTGTTCCTTTTCCACTGTGCAACATCTAAAGGAAAAGCACTTTGGCTATTAACTTGCCAAATTTGGGTTCATTTTAGTCTGACTGAAGGATTTTCTGCTTACAGACATTAAAAATTGTTATGGATCTTTGGATCTCAGGTATACAGAGGTCATATTATTCCTTTTAAGCTTCAGAATATCTTTATACTAGTGTGAATCCTTGAAGGTGCATTGATTTTCAATATTTTGTACGTGTACTCTAAGGGGGAAGCTTTGAACAAGCTCTAAATTTTGAGATCAATTACAGAATGAATGGAATATGGGGAGAGTGGGCACTTTTGACTCTTGAATGCTTTATTGAGCTCATTTTCTGCTTATTTAAATCTGAAAATGTTGATAATAAAAGAAGAATGATATACAAAAAAAGCAACAATGAAAGGATCAATGATTCCTTTTCTCTTGGGTTCTAGATTGAGAGCTCAATTTGCCACTTGTCTTAAATAGTTTCATGCACAATTCCCTCGAACCTAAGTTCCATAGCATTTTGACTGCTGCTTCCTCTATAATATAGTATGCTATAGGAGAGGTAAATATGGTTAGCTCTTGTAAGATTGACCACAGAAGTTTTGCAAACAGCTATGAGGTGTTTGACAATTTCTCCTATTATGATACCTGCAATTTTCCTTCTCTTTCATATATTGTTTGGCTTCCTCAGAAATTCCTGAAATTGGAAGGAACCAAGGTGCTTATCCATTTAATCTCTTCATCCACACCCATAAAACCTTTCAAATTTCCAAGCCTGTTGTTTTGTTGTTCAGTCACTAAGTCGTGTCGGACTCTCCTAAACCCCATGAACTGCAGCATGCCAGCCTTCCTTGTCCTCCACTGTCTCCTGGAGTTTGCTCAAACTCAGGTCCATTGATTCAGTGATGCCATCCAACCATCTCATTCTCTGTCATCCCATTCTCCTCATGCCCTCAATCTTTCCCAGCATCAGGGTCTTTTCCAATGAATTGGATCTTTGCATTAAGTGGCCAAACTATTGCAGTATCAGCTTCAGCATCAGTCCTTGCAATGAATATTCAAGGTTGATACCCTGAGACAGCTTTGAGAAGAGACAGGGTAGCCTTCAGAGTGACTCATCTTTATTGTTTATTTTTGGGTGAGTCTAAAGTGAGATTTTTGAAAACATGTTTCTGCATTTATAATTTTGGGGGTCTGTTTTAAAACAGAAAGAAGGAGAAACCACACAGACACTTTAAAGTTCTATGGTGCTGTAATAGAAACTTCCTTTTTTTTGTAGGGAGAGTGTGATGCACTTATGTAACAATACTGAGCATGAGTTATAGGGGAAAAACAAAGCTGTAGTCTTTTGGCCCTCCCTCGGGCATGAATTCATGCTCTAATCTCATGAAATTCTTTCTTTGTTTCTAACTTTCACTCCATAAAGTAAAAGGATTGGATGCAATGCTTCCTAAAGTCTAGTTTAGTCAACTTAATCAAGCAATTATACTCAGGCTGCTCTTTCTAGCCAAAGCAGTTAACTTGGAGGCTATTAGCTAAATACAACTGATGTGCATTTAATCCGTCCTTTAGGAAAATTGGAGAAGAAACCGGAAAGGAACTTCTGAGTGACAGGGCCATTTCCGTGTAACCTGCAGTGGCACGGCCCTGGCTTCTGGGTGCTGTTCTTCATTGCTTTCCCTCCTGGTCCCAAGTCTAGGATGAATCTGTGAAGGACAAGGCTGTTCCTCCCAAGCCCCCCTTTAATCACTGCCAGTTAAAAGAACCAACAGATTCCAAGTGGTGGCCATTTTTATCTTTCAAAGAGATTTACCCTAGACCTCTTATATTAGAATATCGAGTCTTTGTCAGGTTGATGATAGAAAATAAAAAAGGGAAGAGAGGAACTTTCCAGCTTATGATCTCAGGTGTGATGGGAATTGCTGACGCTTTCACTGTGCTAGAAAACTAGGGCAGAAGGACACATGGTAGCAGCAGGACACTTCTCCAACTATCTTAACAACTTGCTACTTTGACAGTTCCTGCGAGAGTCCCAGCTGCGACCAGGTAAGTGGGATGGTGTCACTTTGACACTGCAGCTGCCCTGTTGGCAAATGTGAGTTCTGTAGGATCCTTAGGAAGACAAAATATGTAACATTTCAAAGAGGACTACTTTATTACTGTAGCAATACCTACAAGTCTTCAGTGACTTGACTGATGAAAACCGAGTCTTAATTCATTGTTTGGAAGGCCTGGGCTCCCCAGGTGGCTCTGAAGCCTTCCTCAGTTTTATCAGAAGCAAGGAGAGTGAAACTGAAAGACAGATGTTGGGCCAATTAGGTGTGTCAGACTATTTCCTTCACTTTTATGCCTTCTGTGAGTTCATAGTTTTCTAAATCCATTCAAAGTTAATGGACAAAGAAGGTGATTTACACTCAACTATTGAAAGGCATTAGATCAGAGCTGAGCAGTTACTTTAGGCCAGTTGGGAGAGCATAATAACCTGTAATTATTTGGAGGCCATAAATATTGAGGCAGGCAAGGAGGCATTTAATAGGTCATTTAAAAAGGGTACAATAATGGGAAGTGAAATAATGCTTGGAGCCTGGCTGTTATATCAGGGATAACTACATGACATTAAAAGGGCCTCAGAAAGGAGATATTCTCCTAAAGAAGGCTGAGGAAATCCCCTCTTGCCAAGTTTGCCATTGAATTGGGGAAATGGAGCAAATAAAGGACTAATACAAGCAAAGCTGATTTGGGGCTCCCTTGATGGCTCCATGGTAAAGAATCTTCCTGCCATTGCAGGAGACCCAGGTTGGGTCGCTGATCTGGGAACATCCCACATGCTGAGAAGCAACTAAACCTGAGCACCACAACTATTGAGCCTGTGCTGTGGAACCTGGGAGCCTCAACTACCGAACCCATACGGCTCAACTACGAAGCCTGCACACCCCAGAGCCCCTGTTCTACAGGAGAAGCTACCGTAATGAGAAGCCTGCACATCGCAATCAGCGAGGAGCCCCCCGCTTGCTGCAACTCAAGAAAAGCCGTGCAGCAAATCAGAAGACCCAGCATAATCAAACTCTGCTGCTAAGTTGCTTCAGTCGTGTCCGACTCTGTGAGACCTCATAGACAGCAGCCCACCAGGCTCCCCTATCCCTGGGATTCTCCAGGCAAGAACACTGGAGTGGGTTGCCATTTCCTTCTTCTAGGAATCAAACAGTAAGTGAAATTAAAAAAAAAGAAAAGTAGATTTGTGAGTGGTATCATAAATAGTACATTCATTATATGACTGTAGACTTTACACTTGGTGCCTACTCTGGGCTAATACTTGCCTTCTCTGCTCTTTAAGAGGCTGTCTGTCCCTCAGGACCATAAGAGCAGGCAACCTCCTCTCAGGTTGTTCCTGATGTGCAGAGCAATAATTCTCTGAAAGGAAGCAGCAGATACCTGGTGAGGAATAGCTAGGATCGTCTTGGTAACCTGCCTAGGTGACCGGTTGTACACATCATTCCCTGTAAGGACTCAAGTCAAAACCAAATTTTTCCACTCTCCCTTCAGTTTACTGGATATGTTGATAAAAACTAAGCTTAGTGTTAATAATGGGATTCCCCTATTGAGAGAAAGAAATATTGGGACTAGGGTTTTTCCAGTAGTTACACACAGTTGTGAGAGTTGGACCACAAAGAAGGCTGAACACTGAAGAACTGATGCTTTTGAACTGTGGTACTGGAGAAGACTCTTGAGAGTCCCTTGGACTGCAAGGAGATCAAACTAGTCAGTCCTGAAGGAAATAAATCCTGAATATCCATTGGAAGAACTGTTGCTGAAGCTAAAGCTCTTGTACTTTGGTCACCTGGTGTGAAGAGCTGACTCTCTGGAAAATACCCTGATGCTAGGAAAGCTTGAAGGCAGGAGAGAAGGGGATGACAGAGGATGGGGTGGTTTGATGGCATCACTGACTCAATGGACTTGAATTTGGACAAACTCTGGAGATAGTGAAGTACAGGGAAGCCTGGCGCAGTCCAAAGAGTTGGACATGACTTAGCGACTACACAACATATCAGTTTAAGGCTAGGGATGGGCGGTTTTTATTATTTGGGAGTTTTCTGCTTTACATGCTCTGTGGTGATAGCTGTTGAGGAACAGAGTCCCCCTCCCCTCTTTAATCTTCTTCTCTCTTAATCCTGAATTTAATATCCTGAAAAGAATTTAGTTTAGAAGATATGAGTTGCAAGAGTGAAATTCTTGAGAGATACAGTAAGAACTCTGGCTAACATTCTTGCATTTCTCATGTTTTGATGGGGGAAGCAATTATACAGTATTAATTTTACATTAAACTTCTATGTCAGAGTTTATATAAACTAAAATTCATCATGCACTTTTTAGACAAACAGCAAAGTTAGCGATGACCCAATTTAAAACCTGGTTCTGAAGTAAAATAATGAGGTTATTCAAAGTTTACCATTTGTTCTGCTAAAGATGGAAAACTGAAAGCAGTTCCTAATCCCAGGGACAGATATTTCAGTGTCTCTGTCTCAAAAGATAGAGACTTGACAATTACACACTCCTTTTGAGTAGAGGTTGGCTTAGAGCTGGAGGAGATGAAGTTCACTGGAGGACATTGATAATGGCGGCTCAGGAATTTGAGGTTTTCTAAGAATAAGCTAGCATGCTAAAGGAGTTATAAAGAGATCCTTTCTTTTTGGATTTAGAGAGTCATCAAAGGAAAATATGCACAAATTGTTTTAGGGCAAATGGTAATAGAAGTGTGAACATTATGAACACTGATAAAAAAAGTTTAATATAATAATAGCAGTGTATATGCTGTGTGCTAAGTAGCTTCAGTCGTCTCTGACTCTTTGCAACCTTGTGGACGATAGCACACCAGGCTCCTCTGTCCATGGGATTTTCCAGGCAAGAATACTGGAGTAGGTTGCCATTTCCTCCTCCAGGGGACCTTCCCAACCCTGAGATCAAACCTGCATCTTTTATGTTGCCTGCATTGACAGTGGGTTCTTTACCACTAGCGCCATCTGAGAAGCCCAAATAATAGCAATAGGTAAAGGATTTTGACTTAAGAAAATATAAGGAATTTTTGGATTCATCTAGACTTGGTACTGCAATATTAGAATTTGCCTGCAGTAGAGAAAAATTCTGTATAAAACCAAATTATTCCCAGGGAAATGGATAAGTGTTCCAGTATTCAAATTTAACCTTTAGTGTCTATTTTACGTAATTAAATTTTATTACCTGAAAAGTGCCAGTCAATTTTGGAAAGCTGTCCTAAGGTTTGACTGGGATACTAGGGTAGAAAGTTGAATGAGAACTGCTCGAGAATCTGTACCCTTGGAGCAAACTGCTGAAGGCTGGAGTTTGAAGTGTAGAGTGGTTTCATCCACATGAATGAGGTCAGTCTCATCACAGGGAGAGAATGTGTACTTAAATGATCCTTTCCAGAAAGAGAAGAAAAAACATTTCCTTTATAAGACTGCTTGCCACGACCTTGTAGTTTCCAGAGGAAGAAGGTATTACTCTCAGTGAGGATATTGGTCCCTTTCTTGGAATTGATTGATCACAACCAAAAATTATAGAACTTCTGTCTGTCATATCGGTTGTCTTTTTTTTTTTTTAATGTTAGACATCTATGAGATCTAAGCCTTAGAGTGTTTTCTTTCGTTTAGGCTCTGTTGGTTTACTTGGGCTGTTATATTAAAATTAAGACATGCTTTGTTTTATGGCTTTTTAATTATTGCATTTTTTTTTTCCTTTAACAAATTGAAGGTTTGTGGCAACCCTGTGTCAAGCAAGTCTGAGGGCACCATTTCCCCAGCATTTACTTACTTTGCGTCTCTGTCACATTTTGGTAATTCTTGAAATGTTTCAAGTCTTTTCATTATTTGTTATGGTGATCGCTGATCAGTCATCTTTGATGTGACTAATATGATTTACTGAAGTCTCAGATGATGGTTGGCATTTTTTAGCAATATTTAGCAAAACTTTTAGTCTTTTTTGCTAAATTTTAATTTAATATTTTCTTTAATGAAACACTATTGCACACTTAATAGAACACAGTCTAGTGTAAGTATAACTTTTATATGCACTGGGACACCAAAAAATAGGTGACTCATTTTGTTGCGACATTTGCTTTATTGCATTGATCTGAAACCAGACCTGTAGTATCTCTGAGGTGCATCTGTAGCACAGACAGCATAGCTTAAACAACAGAAGTTTGTTTTCACATAGTTCCAGGGGATAGAAGTCCAACATGGATGCTTTGGCAGGTTGAGTTTTACTGGAAGCTGCTTTCTACTTGATTCATAGATGAATGTCCTTTTGCTGTGTCTTCACCCAGGCTTTTCTCTGTGTGTGTGCCTGATCTCTCCTGTGAGTCCTAATCTCCTCTGCTTAAAAAGAGAAGTTGTGCTACAGTGGAATTACAAGGGACTATTACTCAGCCATAAAAAGGAGCACATTTGAATCAGTTCTAATGAGGCAGAGATGAATGTAGAGCCTATTATACAGTGAAGTAAATCAGAAAGAGAAATATCATATATTGACTTATAAATATATATATATGGAATCTGGAAAGATGGTACTGTTGAATGTATTTGCAGGGCAGGAATGGAGATGCAGACATACAGGACAGACTTGTGGACCTCGTGGGGGAAGGAAGTAGCACTGAAACATATATGTTATGACAACATATATGTTACCACATGTAAGTTAGATAGCTAGTGGGGATTTGCTGTTTGGCACAGGGAACTCAATCCCATGCTCTGTGACAACCTAGAGGGGTGGGATGGGGGAGGGACATTCAAGAGGAAGGGGACATACCTATACCTATGACTGATTCATGTTGATATATGATAGAAATCAATGTAATATTATAAAGCAATTATCCTCCAATTAAAAATAAATGAATTTAAAAAGGACACTAGTCAGATTGGGTTAGAGCCAGTTGTAATGACCTTTTTGATCTTTTTAAACATAGTTGCCTCTTTAAAAAAAAATTATATGTTGTATTTCAGGTGTACCCCAAAGTGACTCAGTTATCATACATCTGTTCTTTTTCAGATTCTCTTCTCATATAGATTCTTATGGAATATTGACCAGAGTTCCGTGGGCTACACAGGAGGTTCTTACTGGTTGCCTGTCTTTTATATAGTATTATGTGTATGTTAATCCCAAGCTCTTGATTTATAAGCCCCCTCTGCTCATGTTTCCTCTTTGGTAGCCAAAACAACAACAACAACAAAAAAAAACCACTTAATTTGAATCTCAAGCATTCTATCTCCAAATTGATAGTTATGTTCTGTGGTATATGGGGTTCAACTATTAACTTGGGGTGACACAATTCAGCCCATAACAGGCCCTTTGCCTAGGAACAAAGAGAAAAAGGAACATGATTTTAGGTGGAGGTCAGTGGAGATGGATCTCTGATATTTGTTGTATTCAGATACAGAGTTGTTAAGAACTTCAGTCAACCTATTAGGAAAAACTGAATATTTCCTCTTCCTTTCCCATATTAGACCGATTCTGCTTTCCTAAATTTCCTTTGTTGTTGTTCAGTCACTAAGTCGTGTCCAACTCTTTGCGACCCCATGGACTGCAGCATGCCAGGCTTCCCTGTCCTTCATCATCTCCCGGAGCATGCTCAAACTCATGCCCATTGAATTGGCGATACCATCCAACCACTGCATCTTCTGTTGCCTCCTTCTCCCCCTGCCATCAATCTTTCCCAGTATCAGGGTCTTTTCCAATGAGTCGATTCTTTGTGTCAAGTGGCCAAAATATTGGAGCTTCAATATTCAGGGTTGATCTCCTTTAGGATTGACTGGCTTGATCTCCATGCAGCCCAAGGGACTTTCAGGAGTCTTCCCTAGCACCACAATTCAAAAGCATCAATTCTTTGGTGCTCAGCCTTCTTTATGGTCCATTTCTTACATCTGTACACGACTATTGAATACAGCATAGCTTTGACTATAGAGACCTTTGTAGACCAAGTGATGTCTCTGGTTTTTAATATGCTGCCTAGATTTGTCATAGCTTTTCTTCCAAGGAGCAAGCATCTTTTAATTCTGTGGATGCAGTCACTATCATTTCCTTAAAGGAATAAAAACATTTCCCCTCAGGTAATATTTGTATAGTAACCCCTCCCAGGTCTAGAGAAAGCTAGAACTCTAATGATTCTGATAATGTGGTCTTAAGTAGCGTTATTATCAGTTGGAAAAGGCACATGAGATCATAGTTTGTTTGAGACATAGAGACATAAGGCTGAGAAGTAAGAGAAGCGTGAAAGAGGGACCTGAAGGACCAGCGCTGCTGGCTTGTACAGCTCGAGGGCCACTACGTGGGTCAGAGTGATGGTCACTGCCGGAAGCACAGTTCCATGGAATGATGCCTGTGGTGGCGTTCCGTAGAGATACCCATTAGAACAGTGGGGAATCTGAGGCCCCACGGGGAAAGGAAGGTTTTCCCACAACAAAATGTGTACATTGCTGGAGAAATGCATGTTTCCCATCAGTGTGTATTAGATGTGAGAAGACTCACACCATGGAGTCTGCTCAGTCAGCTCTGCTGCCTCCAGCTATCCTGCTTCCTGTTGTCACTTATTGGAAAAGTAACGTCCGGAGGGTACCTTTCTGGAAATCATCTGACCTTTCAGTACCAGGGAGTGATCTCAGGTAGTGAAAGATGGCAGCACCTTCCTGCCCTCAAGGGCCAAAACTATGCCAATATTCTGTTAATTCTGCTCCTGAAAGAACAATCGAAATTTACTGAAAGAGATATTCATGTTAAAGTTTCGGTTCATCCGTAAGCAAATATTTATTGTCTACATGAAACTCAGTGGGTAAACAGTTCTTTTTCCAAGTTGCTTCTGAAATACAGACTTTTTATTTGGTGACGATACTAGTAGGAATCCAGTTAATATTTAGGCCCAAAGCAACAAGTATTGATCATAAAGAGGTATAGTAGGAGAGAGATGGATGGTTACATGCAGCTCTCTAATGTCCCTGTAGCAGCAAGTCGATTTTCCATAGACTTTGATGTTGAAAAAAGTCATAAGCACAATCAGTTAATATTTAGGCCCAAAGCAACAAGTATTGATCATAAAGAGGTATAGTAGGAGAGAGATGGATGGTTACATGCAGCTCTCTAATGTCCCTGTAGCAGCAAGTCGATTTTCCATAGAACTTTGATGTTGAAAAAAGTCATAAGCACAAACTCTGTTAGGTGTCTATAGTGGGGGTAATTATCTCCATTCTGCTCTCACTTTGTGGCTTTCTGTCTTTCACACACACACGCATGCACACACACACACACACACACACACACACACACACCCACCAGGATTGCACAGAAGGAGTTGGGTATGTGTTGGATGCTTGTGTTGTTTGGAAACTAAGAAGGGAGTTGTAATTTCACTTGTAAGTCTGCGAAGGAGAGAACCCAGATAGGATAGTAAGATGCAACCTACTTCTGTAACCACCCCAAAACATAGTTGGCTTAAAAGCAACCGTGTTATTGTATCTATGACCATGTCGGGAGTCCCAGCAGCCTCAAGTTGGCTGTTCTTTTATTCTGTGTGCATTGATTCATGGAGATCACTTGTTAATATTCTCCTGGCAGGTGGGCTAGACTGGAGGGCCCAATATACCTTCAGTCACACATCGGACACTTTGGCAGGGAGGCTGGAAAGCAGGGCTCAGTTGGAATGGTTTTCTGGAGCATCTTCCTGTGTCTCTCTAGCACCTTGGTCTTGGGAAAGTCTCACTGCTTATGTGGTGGCTGAGGACTTTCAGAGACAACGTTCTAGTAAACTTGGAGGAAATGGAAAGATTGTTGATTAGATCTTAGCCTCAGCAGTCTCATCTTCTCACTTCTACTGCAGTCTGTTGGTCAAACTGGTTAATATGGTCAGCTAGATTGAAAGTCATGAGGTGGAGACTCTACTTTTCTAGGAAAGAAATGCCAAATCATTTACTGCTGTCTTTATTCTGCCTCATCAGGCTTTCCATAAATAAAAGGAATTCAGTGGGGGGAGGAGACTAAAGCCTAAGGTGTCCTAAATATTTACACTCTTTCCCCATCTTTTGTTTTCAGAAATCTTATTTCCATGGCTTATGGGAGAGGGTTTTCATGAATATGATCATTTAATCTAAATTCTTTTTCTTAAGATGTGTTTTCAGAAATTTTGGTTCATTTTAAGAGAAATAGATCTCGGGGTTGAATTGGCTTCAATTCCTGGCTTTGATTACTGTCTCAATTAGTGGTAACTGCAGGTATCAACTTTAAGTAACGCAAAAGAAAGCCAGTACCTGTGATTTTTGCCCCCCCTTTTTTTCTGTACTCATTAAATGGTATTGCACAAGGGCAGAACCCCTAAACCACCACTGCTGGGGACAGATCTGTTACAGGAATAGACTTCAGCAATAGATGCTCGAAGAGCTTGGTG
Organism: Madoqua kirkii; assembly: GCA_006408675.1. Lineage (NCBI taxonomy): Eukaryota > Metazoa > Chordata > Mammalia > Artiodactyla > Bovidae > Madoqua > Madoqua kirkii. The sequence goes on along the minus strand of SJYC01045001.1, from coordinate 1,329 downwards.
ATGGAGGCTGTGATCAGGAGTTTAAGCAGCACACTTCTGCAAAGCTTCCTTGTGATACATTTGAGAGGCAGTGGGGGTGGTAAAGTCTCCTGCAGTCATTAAAAGGTTAGTCAAAGTTTTGGAAACAGATGGCAGAACTGATGCTATGACTATGTGGGAGCCCATATGATGAGTAATGAGACAAAGTTGCTAAGGAAGATGAGAAAAGGAAACACTTATGGTTAAATTTAGGGTTATTGGTGAACTTGGACTTGGAATGAGGCAGGAAAAAAAAGATAGGGGAAGACAAATGCAGAGATACATAGGAAGACACATGATGTACAGAGAGCTGTGCCTATATGCCATTGCAGCTGCCTCACATTCTCTTTGGAATCAGATGAGGTATAAGTTAATTGACAAGGAAAAATGAATTGTATAACTCAGCAAGACATAGACCTGGAAGAATGAAGACAAAGAGTAAATTTTCAACTGTAACATTGTTTTTCTAGTAAAAGAATAAAAAATGTCAGCATTCCCTTTAACTTAAAAAAACACTGTTAATACATATTTTGCTTTGTTACTGAACCTCATGACAATCTCAGGCTGAGAATTAATTGATCCCTAGTGTGCAGGTGATATGTTGATCACATATCATGATTGAGAGAAATGATCTTATATATTGTAGATAGAAAAGATTGCATGTCTTGTCAGAGGAGGCAAACTTTATTTTTAATGCTATTAAAACAGAAAAATAAAATTCCTCAACTTAGAATTCTCAGATTATTGAAAAAAAAATGGACTTTTAAGGTAAATGCCAAAAATGTCAAATGAGATTAATGCAGATTTTGTTAAAGTATCACAAATCATTGAAATGATGCATTTTTAAAGCTCTGTTTTCTTATTACTAGATAATGCATGGTCAAATAATAAAATATCAAGTGATGGAAATACATGATTTGTCATGTTGTTTGTGTTAAAAATTTAACTGAATTGTAAAGGAATTCCAAAGACCTAAAATTTATGAATTATTTTGAGCTAAAATGGAAGGATGCTGTGCCAAGATGCGTGTGGTGGGCAGCCTTCAGGATGGCGCCCAGTGAATTCTTGCTTCTTGGTGTTCATGCACAGGTGTGTTCCCCTCCTACAGTGGGTAGAAATGTCTTGTGTAACCAACAGCATATTGCAGATGGTATGGAGCATGGTTTCCAAAACTCTTTAATAAAATAGATTATAGCTTCTATTTCATTCTCTTAGATCAAGAGCTTTAGGGAAGGCAGAGGAACCAGAGATTAAATTGCTAACATCCGCTGGATCATGGAAAAAGCAAGAGAGTTCCAGAAAAACATCTAT
>SJYC01045000.1:0-38569 GCA_006408675.1 Madoqua kirkii | reverse complement strand
CTCTGATGCTGGGAGGGATTGGGGGCAGGAGGAGAAGGGGACAACAGAGGATGAGATGGCTGGATGGCATCACTGACTTGATGCACATGAGTTTGAGTGAACTCTGGGAGCTGGTGATGGACAGGGAGGCCTGGCGTGCTGCAGTTCATGGGGTCACAGTTGGACACGACTGAGCAACTGAACTGAACTGAACTTACAGATGATACTGCTTACTCTCTGCAGGATACAAGTGTGGAGGAAAGTCAGCAGGTATTCTCTTTGCACCTCTTTGAATAAATTGAACTTTTGCTCAAAATGAAATATGGGCCTCTAACCTGTGAATTTTGAAAGGAAGAAAAATCTCATATATTCACTGCTAGGAGTTGCAGTGTCCAGGACATCAGTCTGTATATTCTTGTCATAAAAGAGGGGGGTGAATATTTGTTCAAATGTAATAAAAAAAGATAACTCTAGAGTATTTTACATGAACAAAATAATTAATGTAAAAGACAGCATGTTTTAAAAGTTTGCCTATTTTTGTCTTTCTCTGTGGTCTCTGGGAGAGGCAGGAGAAGGTGGTGGGTTTCTTCTCATTATAAAGGATCCCAAGTGCAGTACTTTGGCTGGACCACTGGAGCCAGCTCCTCTTTTCCTGGCAATCAACTCACCAACTGTCCTCTGGAGCCCTCTGTCCTCAGAAATAGGCTTTCTGTCACCTTGTCTCCTATGTGTGAAATCTAAGGTGATTTGGTTTTCTGAGTTTCAGGCAAGAGCTGAGTCTGGAAAATGACACTTTTTTCTGGAAAGGCTAGGTTGGAGGCTGGAAAAAAAATTAGAGAATTCTAAGCAGAAACAGTGACAAATTTTATTTTCTTGGGCTCCAAAGTCACTGAGGACATTGACTGAAGCCATGAAATTAAAAGATGCTTCCTCATTGGAAGAAAAACTATGAAAAACCTAGGCAACATATTAAAAAACAGAGACATCACTTTGCTGACAAAGGTGCATATAGTCAAAGCTATGATTTTTCCAGTAGTCATGTATAGATGTGAGAACTGGACCAGAAAGAAGGCTGAGCATGGAACAATTGATGTTTTTGAACTGTGGTGCTGGAGAAAACTCTTGAGAGTTACTTGGACAGCAGGAGATCAAATCAGTAAATTCTAAAGGAAATCAACCCTGAATATTCATTGGAAGAACTGATGCTGGGAAAGACTGAAGGCAGAAGGAGAAGGGGATTACAGAGCATGAGATGGTTGGATGACATCACCGACTCAATGGACATGAGTTTGAGCAAATTCTGGGAGATAATGAAGGACAAGGAAGCCTGGTGTGCTCTGTTCATAAGGTCACAAAGAACTGGACATGACTTAGCAACTGAACAACAACCATAAGGTAGCTAGGGGAACACAAAATTGACTTCAGTAGGAAAGAGCTGGAGAGATTGTAATTTAAAGTGAATGAATGCTATAAAGTTTATCTTCTTTACAATTTGTCCTATGCCTACAGTTGCGATTAGAATAAAGATTCAGTATCTTTATCGGCCATCATGTAGAAATTCCTTTAGGTCTAAGTAATTGATATTTAAAAAAGATTCTTCTGTATATTTAGCCAGCAGCCCATCATTACATAAGATATGCCAGACCTTTTCTCCCCAGGCCTCAAAATGCATGTTCTTTTGTGAGTGAAAAACCCACTTCACCATAAAGAAAACACAAAATGATACCATATAGATTACATGCTCTCAGAGCTTGGAGAGGAAAAATAGATATTTTATCTTTTCAGAGGAGGAAATTGGAAAGTCATTCAAACAAGTGAAAGCTGAGTGGCATTTGAAACTGTAAATGCTTAATAAGGATGTAAGAAAGAGACGCAGCTTCCAGATAAAGGGAACAAGACCCCCTCACATTGATGGTCAAGTAAAGGGACAGTTGGACAAAGGTCTTGTTGAGTCTAGAGACATGGAGAGGTTCAGTGCAGCTGAGTGCAGCCGCTTTGAGGGCTGGATGAAGTCTGGGAGTGAAGCGATTCCTAGGTGTTGAACTGTGTTCTCTAGATGGCAGAGGTAACTGGAGGAATGGATGTAAGCTGTTACTGGAGAAACTGAAATTTCCCAGATATCATACAGTAGAAAAACTATTCATATAATTAGAACATCTCAGAGCACAAGGGTGACTCTGCATCCCAGCCTTTGAGTTGGAGAGAAACACTGGGGTATGTTTGAGGAACCCCTTTTCTTTTCATTGAAGTATGTTTGACACATGGCATTAAGTATGTTTAAGATGTACAGCATGTTGATTTGATACATTTATATTGTGATATGATTGCTATTGGGCTTCCCTCATAGCTCAGTGGGTAGAGAATCCGCCTGCAATGCAGGAGACCCCGGTTCGATTCTTGGATTGGGAAGATCCACTGGAGAAGGGATAGGCTACCCACTCCAGTACTTTGGCCTGGAGAATTCCATGGACTGTATAGTCTATGAGGTCACAAAGAGTCAGGCACGATGCAGCAACTTTCACTCACTCACTCATGACTGCTATCGTAACCATGGTACTGCTACCATGTCACATAATTATCATTTCATTTTGTGTTCAGAATAACTAAGATCTAATCTCTTAGCAAATTTAAGGGTTATAAAACAATATTGCTGCCCATATTCATTACACTGTTAGATTCTCTTTCTGAAATGTAGACCATCAGTGCCTGAATTAACTTTGTATCTTCCCTCTTCCTTCTTTCCCTCTCCCTATCTCTGTCACTGACTCTCTCCATCTCTATCAAGAGAGAGAGCCTTTAAAGGCGGGCCCAGCTTTGTAGGCACGGCCGCTGACACTGTGCCCTTCTTGGCAGAGTCCTGCCTGATAGTCTTGTGGTAATTTTGATCATTTAAATGTGGATTCTTTCTTCAGTACAACTTTTACAAAACACAAGAGCTGCAGGTATCATAGAACAGAGGCTATGGATGCAGACCTTGGAGTTGTCTGAAAAAAAGCACAGCCTGAAAGTTGAGAACTGTATCTCGTTTGGCAGACATACTGAGGACTCAAGCCTGGGAGACAGCCTCTTGAATCACTCTGAGGGAGTGTTCCCAGGAGGTAAGGGAAGAGCTATTATATACAGGAGTTTTTGGGAAAAAAAAAGTAGAAGTCAGGTAGTCAGAACATCAGAATTTACTGTTAACTAAGAAGAGCACAGTTTCCCAGGTGGCATTAGTGGTAAAAGTCTGCCTGCTGTTGCAGGAGATGCAGGTTCCATCCCTGGGTTGGGAAGATCCATTGGAGAAGAAAATGGTGACCCACTCCAATATTCTTGCCTGGAGAATCCCATGGATAGCTGCCTGGTGGGCTGTAGTCCATGGGATCACAAAGAGTCAGACCTGACTGAACATGCACACGTATAAAGAAAAACAGACATCTCAAGTTAATGAACTCAGCACTTTTCCATATTTGGGAAGATACAAGAGTCTGGGCTCATTAGTGGAGAAGTCAATGGCACCCCACTGCAGTACTCTTTGCCTGGAAAATCTCATGGGTGGAGGAGCCTGGTAGGCTGCAGTCCACGGGGTCGTGAAGAGTTGGACACAACTGAAGCAACTTATCAGCAGGCCTCATTAAAATCATTCTTTCGATAGGCACCTTAACAGAAAGTAGGATCCTGTTTTCCTCCATCCTGAATTACCCTCAGGGTGCACGGCCCTGGCGGCTGCAGTGGCTGATGGCTTGATGGCCACCACGTCTGTTTATTGGTAGGTGATGATCTTCAGCTTCGTGCACAGATTTAATGAGAAAAGGATACACCAGCCCATCTCTGGCTGGCAAGCACTCTAGAGGCTCAGGTAACCTGTTAGAATCATTGTTTTGATTTATGACATGTTAAAAAAATGAGGGCATTTCATTTGTGATTAATTCTAGGAGACATAAGGCAACAAAGATGTTGAGATTATATCCTAGCTAGATAACAGGAAATAACTTCATCTTTTGACACTGAAAACAAATTGAGAAAAAGGAACACCTGCTGCATTTCTGTTACCCATTGGGAACATCCATAGTGCCCTAAGGGGAGGTGAGTGCATAGATTCACCTCTTCAGTAGAGATTCATTCTCTTCTCTCTTTCTCTCTCATGTCTTTATATGCCAAGATCTCTTTATGTAAACTTTTCCTTTGCTTTGGCAGCTATGGAACAACTTTCTATATTGAAAAATATTAAGCTCATCTTAGTAAATTTAAAGACCTTAAGAAATCGTAAACAGACCCCACTCAGGTTCTGTAGATGAACTGTCTACCATAAACGCAGCAGGAACTAGATCAGGATTTTACATCACAGGTAGGTAGGGCCAGAATGTTGTTTTCTGCTGGGTTTTGATTTGTTTCTGTATCTCTCTACTCTTATTTTTGACTTTGTGCTGTGTGTGTTTTTAAGATTTTATTTATTTATTTATTTTGCTGTGCCTTGTCTTAGTTGCAGCATATAGGATCTTTAGTTGTGGGATACAAACTTAGTTGCTGTATTCAGGGGCTCTAGTTTCCTGACCAGGGATGGAACCTGGGCCCCCTATATTGAGAGTGAAGAGTCTTAGCCACTGGACCACCATGGAAATTCTTGTGCTGCCTTTGACACTGATTTCAGTTACATGTTCTGAGATAACCTGGGCTCTTCCAGGCCCTATGGAGATGGACTAGTGGGGGATAGCATGGTATCCGATAGTCCCTTAGTGCTGGAAAACCCTGATGTTTTGGAAACTCATGTATAAAATTAAGATGGCAAATGACTTCCTGAAACTGGCTAATAGCCTTCGGACAATAAGCTCAATGAACAGTATATATTATAATGCATATTTAAAGAAATCTGACCCTAAAAGTTCACATCTTTCCCTTTCTCTCTTTTTTTCTCTCCTTGCCCTCCATGGAAGGTACAGTTATGTATCTGAGATTACCAGGGATGGAACCTGGGCCCCCTATATTGAGAGTGAAGAGTCTTAGCCACTGGACCACCATGGAAATTCTTGTGCTGCCTTTGACACTGATTTCAGTTACATGTTCTGAGATAACCTGGGCTCTTCCAGGCCCTATGGAGATGGACTAGTGGGGGATAGCATGGTATCCGATAGTCCCTTAGTGCTGGAAAACCCTGATGTTTTGGAAACTCATGTATAAAATTAAGATGGCAAATGACTTCCTGAAACTGGCTAATAGCCTTCGGACAATAAGCTCAATGAACAGTATATATTATAATGCATATTTAAAGAAATCTGACCCTAAAAGTTCACATCTTTCCCTTTCTCTCTTTTTTTCTCTCCTTGCCCTCCATGGAAGGTACAGTTATGTATCTGAGATATCACTTAGTGTGAACATTATTTGGCTTGGTTGGCAGAATGTTTGACAAGGCATCCTGGCATATAAATTTTTTATTTTAAATACCAGTTTCAATGTATAAATTAGAAGTAAAAATACGATGTAGTAAACTCTTACAAATTAATTGCTGTGTTGTCATTTAAAGTGGGCCATTAGCTAAATTGGTCTGTTTTACTTTTTTGTACAGATGGCCTTTTATATTATTTAATGTTATCTTTTCTTATACAGTGAAATTTGAAGAGAGTAGATGTAACAATGAGACTAGAGAAGAGCAATGTTGGGACAAAAATGGGACAAAATAGCAAATGTAACAAAATAAAGTGAAAAACAGAATACAGGATTTTATTATGGGGGAAAGTGTGTCCTGATGCAGAAAACACCAAGGGGTACATGAAATTAAGTGTGTAACATACACACAAAGGACTATTACTCAGCTTTAAAAAGGAACATATTTGAGTCTGTTCTGATGAGTGGATAACTTAGAGCCAATTATACAGAGTGAGCTAAGTCAGAAAGAGAAATATAAATATCATATATCAACACATATATATGGACTCTAGAAAGATGGTACTGACGACCTTACATGCAGGGCAGCAAAGGAGGCACAGACATAAGAATAGACTTTTGGACTCAGTGGGAGAAGGAGAGGAGGATTCGAAAGAGTAGCGCTGGAACATATACATTGCCATGTAAAAGACAGATAGCCGGTGGGAGTTTGTATGATGCAGGGGACCAAAAGTCGGTGCTCTGTGACAAGCTAGAGGGGTGGGGGTGGGGAGGGAAATGGGAGGGTGATCAGAGGATTCAGGAGACAGGGGACACGTGTATGCGTATGGCCAATTGACGTTGATGTATGGCAAAAACCATTCCAATATGTAAAGAAAGTGTCCTCCAATTAAAATTAAAAAGACAAAAAAGTGTGCATCTCCTGAATTAATAGACAAAACCTTGGCGACAATATCTTATAGTTGCTTATAGTGAGATTCTTTTCATAGGGCTCCAAAGATATTTCACATGGACCACTAAACTTTGTGCAGGCTTTTCAGTATCAGAAGAATGGAGAGAATTAGAAAGCGCTCATGAGCAGAGAGACGGATAAGAGCCTGTGGAATTTACACGTTAGGAAACATAATGGACTGAAAACATGGTTTACCTCGTCGCTGCAGTGAAACAGGGCCTCTAAGAATGTGATGACCCAGGCCCATGGTGTTTCGTGGGTGTGTTAGGAGCCCTGTGGGAAGGACAGTCTTCCCATCTTATGGACAGGGGGTCCTGACAAGACAGCAGTGATGTGTGCTGGCCTTCAGGCTTCTGAGGGAGACTGGCATCGTTCAAGCTAGATTCTCAGCCTTATAGGAGAGGCAGTTTCTTGAGGATATCATGCACCTAGTTAGAGGAAACTCCTCTAACTAGGAATGGCGATGCCGTGGAGCATCGGAGACTCTCTGTGTTACTGGATCCATCCTGGATTGGCCAGGGACTCTCTCCAAAAGTGTCATGTTCCCCAGCAAAGGAAGTTAGAAATCTGAGGTTATGTTGTGGTGGCCAGGGAGCTGCAGTAACTCATGTCATCTTTTTTTTTTTTTAGAAATTAATTTATTTCTGGCTGGGCTGAGTCTTTGTTGCTATTCAGGCTTCTCTCCCATTGCAGCGAGAGAAGCTCTCTTGTTGCAGAGCACGGGTTCTAGGGTATATGGGCTCTAGAGCACAGGCTCAATAGTTGTGGTGCACGGCTTTAGTTGCTCTGCGGCATTTGGGATCTTCCCGGATCAGGGATCAAATCCGTGTCTCCTGCATTGGCAGGCAGATTCTTTACTGCAGAGCCCCCAGGGAAACCTCTCATGTCATCATTTTAATACCGTCTTGCAAATCAGTGACTCAGAAGGCAGGCTGTAATTCCGCTCGGGGACTGTGATAAGGGGAGCAAAGACTTGCAACCCCCCAGCAAGGAGTCTTAAAGGGCTGTTGTATCCGCAGTCACAGTGACAAACATGGGAGGGGTGTGAGTTACAACCAGTGTGGAGGACACTGAAATACAGAAGCAGAGTGGGGGTGACGTTGGTTACGACACAGGGCATCTCAGTATGTTCATTCAGTTCAGTCTCTCAGTCGTGTCTGACTCTTTGCAACCCCATGAACAACAGCACATGAGGCCTCCCAGTCCATCACCAACTCCTGGAGTCTACCCAACATGTCCTTTGAGTTGGTGATGCCATCCAACCATCTCATCCTCTGTCATCCCCTTCTCCTCCTGCTCTCAATCTTTCTCAGCATCAGGGTCTTTTCAAATAAGTCAGCTCTTTGCATCAGGTGGCCAAAGTGTTGGAGTTTCAGCTTCAACATCAGTCCTTCCAGTGAACACCCAGGACTGATCTCCTTTAGGATAGACTGGATCAAATGTCCTTGCAGTCCAAGGGACACTCAAGAGTCTTCTCCAACACCACAGTTCAGTCCCTGTCTATTCTAGAGCTGGGGGAATTTGGAAGCAAATGTATCAGTGGTGCAAACTACTCTTCCTTTTGAAACTTTAGACTGGTGGTAGTCTTGTCATGAGTGCGACTGGAAGGTACCACCCTTTTGGGTGTTCAGAAGAATGCCACAGAAACTCTCGGAAAAGTTAACTGATCAGTAAGTCAGGAATGACACTGTCTGACGTTGGTGGGGACCCAGGATGAAAACCGTTTGGTGCCTCTTACATCTGAATACTCCTGAAGCAGGACTCTTGTCTTCCAGGAGACAGTTTTGGAAAATCTCTAAAGGATTATAAGGAATAATGACAAAAGACTCTTGTACCAGACACACAGGATAGTGAGCAGGAGGTGATCACAGAAGCATGTGCTGGTCTGCAGTGGGGTGTGTTTAAGCACTTTAGAATCAGATCTGTGGGTCCTATCTCTAGATATTTTCACTGTTTAATCTCATTTCATTTTCTGAAATGCATTCATCATATTCTTGTAGAAAAGCTACAGAGCAATATTGGTTATTTTTATAATTCTACCTTTAAAAAATAATTTATTTATTTTAATTGGAGGATAATTATAATATTGTGATGGTTTTGTCATACATCAACATGAATCAGCCTCAGGTATACATGAGTCCCTCGATCCTGAATCCTTCTCCCACCTCCCTCCTACGGTTCTACCTTTTAATGTGAGTGTATGTTTGCTTTTGAACTGTGATGTTGGAGAAGACTCTTGAGAGTCCCTGGGACTACAAGGAGATCCAACCAGTCTGTCCTAAAGGAGATCAGTCCTGAGTGTTCATTGGAAGGACTGATGCTGAAGCTGAAACTCCAATTCTTAGGCCACCTCTTGCGAAGAGCTGACTACACTGGAAAAGACCCTGATGCGGGGAGGGATTCAGGGCAGGAAGAGAAGGGGACAACAGAAGATGAGATGGCTGGATGGCATCACTGACTCGATGGTCACGAGTCTGAGTGAACTCCAGGAGTTGGTGATGGACAGGGAGGCCTGGCGTGCTGCAATTCATGGAGTTGCAAAGAGTCAGACATGACTGAGAGACTGAACTGAATTGATGTTTGCATTATGTCATATACAGAGAGGTGATTGACATGTTTTACTATACAGAATAGTAGTTATCACAGCCTTTATTTTCATGTATAGCTCCAAATTACAGTGCGTTTTTTTTGTATGTGTGGATCTGTGGTTATAAACAGTGATGATCTTTACACAGGTCAAATCATGATGCAACAAATTGAAATATAGGTTTTGTGTAAAAAATAAAAGCAAATATTGATACGATGTTTTCCAATTGTAGGTGCACTAGTATTTGTCCACAACCAGGCAGACCAAGGATGTAGAAATTGTTGCTGGATCTAGGAATCTCATTTATGCTATTAAGTGTGTATCACTACTATCTCCTACACACCAACAAAGACAAAACAGATGCTATTCCTTCAAGTAAGCAGCAGCTGGGCACTCATAGTTAGGAGAAAAGTTTTAGAAGCTAATGCAGGGGAGTATGGTAGGAACAGAACAGTTGGTCATTTCAGAAACAAGAGAAAGGAGGGATGGGAGCATGAAGGTTATATATTAATACTTTAAATACCTTTTCCCTGAAGCAGAACATATAAAAGGGGATGATGAGAAGATGAAACTTGGCTCTTCACAGATGTGCTCGTTCTGCTGATAGGAGTAAAGGATTTTGTTGACTGGTGCGAGGCTTAAGGAACACTTATTGGTTCTTGTGCTTTCTGTGGAGAATTTCTCTGAAACCTCTTTTGAAATCTAAAAAACATTTTATGAGAAATATAAGGAAAAATGTCAAGGTCTTCAGCAACGTGGCTTGAAAGATACTGGCTTATAAGTAATATTACAGAGAGAGTATTTGCAAGGTTGAAAATAGATTGTTATTAAGTTATCCTAATGGATAACAGGAGAAATTGAAGCCATTATAAAACAATATATTTAAAGACAATTCAGGGTTTCAGCTGACCTTAGCAAGGCAGTTGCAAACAGCTTCAGAGATAATCTTTCTATATGCTTCTTGGAAGGGGAGGTGAGTTATGAGGGAAGATTCATCTTTGACTGAAAAAGGATTCATTCTTGGCAGTAAACCAGCATCTTAGATCAAAGAAAACGAGATCATGCTGGGGAAAAAGAGCTATGTTCCCCAGAGGGCACTGCAGCTTTATCTTCATCGTCTTATTGATTTTACCAAGAAAGATAAAGAAAACACCTCATCAGCAGTCAATCTGGGGTGATGGAAATCTGGATCTTTATTATATAATTTTTTATACTTGTCTATAATTGAAAAATTTAAAAAACACAAAATGTATAGTTAATTAAAACAGAATCATTATATAAGAATCTCTTACATTTTACACCTACACTTGGTGCATGCTGCTGCTAAGTCACTTCACTTATATCCGACTCTGTGCAGCCCCACAGACGGCAGCCCACCAGGCTCCTCTGTCCCTGGGATTCTCCAGGCAAGAACATTGGAGTGGGTTGCCATTTCCTTCCCCAATGCATGAAAGTGAAAAGTGAAAGTGAAATCACTCAGTCATGCCCGACTCTTCGTGACCCCATGGACTGCAGCCTACCAGGCTCCTCCATCCACGGGATTTTCCAGGCAAGAGTGCTGGAGTGGGTTGCCATGTCATATATGAGTATAAAAAAGTGTCAGAACGGGACTTTCCTGGCAGTCCAGCACAGGAGATGCAGGTTCGATCCCTGCTTGGGGAACTAAGACCCCATGTGCTGCACAGAGTGGCCAGAAAGAAGAAAAAGAAAGAAAAAAAAAGACAGTGTGCAAATAAAAGCCATAGATAAGGAGGTACCATCCCATGTTTTATCATGTTTTCTGCCACCTGAAATGATCGCTACACATTCACTGGTTCTATTTTTCCTGTGTGACCTTTATATTTAGCCGAGCATTTGATAATGATACAGAGGCAGAGCTGATAGTGCTCTTGAACCACGTCCTGCGTGCTGGGCCATGTGTCATCTGGGCCAGGACAGGTGGGAGGCAGATGGCTTGATGGGTCTAGGTGGCTGGCCGGAGCAGCCTGCCTTTGAAGTCTGGCTTGGCTCCCAGCTAGCTGTGTGTTGAGATGGTTACTTCCTGTCCTGCACCTCAATTCCACATCAGTGCAGTGTGGAGGGAAAAAGGGTGGCTGCCTTTTAAATTCTGAAGCTGAAATCACTGTGAAGAGGAAAGGTGTTAATACGTGTTTGGTACAAAGGGAAGGGGGTCTGACTCATTATAAGTATTCAGTAAATACTATCATTATATAGTAGAGGTTCCTGTTCCCAAGGCATCTAACATCTCCTATGTTTCACAGTCCTTTGTACCTGGAAACCTTTTACACAGAAAAGACCCTACATTCTTTAAACTGTAAAATCTCAGGAGGAAATTTCTACTAGATCAGCTCCTTTGAGAAACTCAGCATCTTGGTTAAAAATGAAAATGGAAAAAAAAATTTTTTTAACAAGAGCTCAAGATCATAAGGAAATTCATGACATTAAAGAGCATTAAGAAACATACTAATCTGATACATGGCAGAAAGTATTAGCATCATGGACTGGGAAAAGGATTAAGCTAATGGAGTGAATATTAATTAAATATTTAAAGAGCTTTCTACTATTCAGAATATTTGTCCATGAGAAAGAACAGTCTGTGTTTCTGTTTAATGTCATTTGAAAGAAGTGGCTCAGAGGTTAAAGCCTCTGCCTGCAATGCAGGAGACCTGGGTTCGATCCCTGGGTTGGGAAGATTCCCCGGGAGAAGGGAATGGCAACCCACTCCAGTATTCTTGCTTGGAGAATCCCATGGATGGAGGAGCCTGGTGGGCTACAGTCCATGGGATCGCAAAGAGTTGGACACGACTGAGCGACTTCACTTTCACTTTCACTTCAAAGAAGGGAAGGTAAAAACATGTTTGAGTGAAGAAGAGAGAAACGACATTTGAGCTGGTTTTGATTTAAGGTGGGAAATTGAAAAAGAATTCTTTAAACCAAATCAGCAACCAGTTCCTTCCCTCTACATGTCATACCCATAGTGGTGAAGCTCTGCCATTCCTCTTGGACATGGTCTACCCTGGGATAAATTACATAATGAATTGAAAATCCCATGGACAGAGAAGCCTGGTAGACTACAGTCCATGGGATCGCAAAGCGTTGGACACGACTGAGCGACTTCACTTTCACTTTCACTTCAAAGAAGGGAAGGTAAAAACATGTTTGAGTGAAGAAGAGAGAAACGACATTTGAGCTGGTTTTGATTTAAGGTGGGAAATTGAAAAAGAATTCTTTAAACCAAATCAGCAACCAGTTCCTTCCCTCTACATGTCATACCCATAGTGGTGAAGCTCTGCCATTCCTCTTGGACATGGTCTACCCTGGGATAAATTACATAATGAATACATCCCCCCCTCCCACATTTTTTTTTAAATGGCAAAGATAGTACAGTCTTGAAATAATATTTCAGTCACTCCATTCATCAGGCTTCTAATGTCCTTCTATGGATGTCAGACTCCAGCGCCTGGGGAAGGTCAAGAGCAGAGCTGAGATTAGAGGCAGGCTCAGCGTGAAGGCACCACAAGTCTAGTGACGCCAGGGAAGCACATCCATTCACAAAGGGGACCCAGCCGCTTCCGCCAGTATGCAGGCTGTTTTCAGAAAGTCTGGTTTTTATTTGAAATTTTATAATTTTATTTTATTTCTTCTAATTTTTTTGTGTATGGTTGATGTACAATGTTGTATTACTTTGTGCTATACAGCAAAGTGAATCAGTTATGCTTATACCCACGCCTTTTTAGATTCTGTTCCCATATAGAGCCCTGAGTGGAGTTCCCTGCGCTATTGTAGGTTCTTATACATTATCTATTTTATATCCTGTAGTGTGTATGTGCAGTCGGACATGACTGAAGCGACTTTGCATGCATGTATGCATGCATTGGAGAAAGAAATGGCAACCCACTCCAGTATTCTTGCCTAGAGAATCCCAGGGACAGAGGAGCCTGTTGGGCTACCGTCTATGGGGTTGCACAGAGTTGGACTCGAATGGAGCGACTTAGCAGCAGCAGTGTGTATGTGTCAGCACCAAATGTTCTAGAAATTGGGATTCTTATTTGAAATCTCATGATTTTAAAGCCTTACTCCAAAAAAAAAAAAGAAAAAGAAAAAAGCTAAACATCATTTTGCCTGTTGATTTTTTTTAAACAACTGCCTCAGTATAACCTGGTTACATGACTTTGGTTTTTCACTTATGACTTGGGACGTAAAAAAGACTGTTCATATATCACTTTGCAGACAAACTGGGTGGCCGACTGTTTCCTGACTATGCTCAGTGCTGTCCTATATCTGCAGCTTTTCTTGTATTACCAAAGGTTTCTCTACATCCATTGTCTGACAGTCTAAATTCCAGTTTGCACAGACGCCAAGATCACCTGAAACTTGATGCAGTTACTTTCAACTGGAAGCAACATTTCCAATCCAAATCTTTAGAGCATTTTTTATGTCTCATGATATTCTAAAAATGTCTACCTTGTGCTTTAAGTATTTGTATACAGGCTTTAGGGGCATATTCTAGCCAATTTTGTACAAGCAAAAATAATGCTCATGTAGTGTATGCTACAAAATTGTAACCACTGTTTTGGTGTATTATCTTCCATCTTCTCCAAGAAAATACAGCAAAGTAATTTATTAGACTCTAAGGTGGGAATAGCAAAGTAGCTATGCACCAGCAGAAGGAGGAGAAAAAAGCTTACTGAACCATTCCCTTTCCTTTAAGAGCATTAAGTATTTTCATTGTTGTTTAATCCTTGCTATTTTGATAGAGAAAATACAGTATTTTGATATTTTGAAAAATTTAAAAGAAAAGATATTCTATTTATTCAGGTTTAATCTATATCTGGGCAACAGGCTGAGGATGTATTTATAATAGGTCATATGATAATAATAGTAATATCAAATGTGTATACCAACTGTTATTCTAAACGCTGTATAAATTTTAATTCATTTAATCCTTAGGAAAGCCAATGGTGTATAGACTATTATGATTCTGATGTTATAGAAGATGAAACTGAGAAAATTAAATGTTAGGTAGCTGGCCTATAATCACAAAGCTACTAAGAGGCACAGACAGAATGAAAACTGTCTCCTAACTTCTTGTTGCTGCTGTTGTTTAATTGCTAAGTTGTGCTGGACTCTTTGCGACCCCTTTGACTAAAGCCTGCCAGGCTCCTTTGTCCATGGGATTCTCCAGGCAAGAACAATGGAATGGATTGTCATTTCCTCCTACAGGGGATTTTCCTGACCAGGGATCAAACCTATGTCTCCTGATTGACTGTCGAATTCCTTACCACTGTGCCACCTGGAAAGCCCTGTTTTGCTTTAAAAGCTCTGACTCAGCACCTCCCAAAACAGTTCTTCCAAAATGTGTACTGTTTGTGGATACAACTTTTTCAGCAGTGGACTTCTTATCACATTTGGGCACAGGTAGGACTTTAAAAAGCTCAGAATATCAGTGGCAATGCCTCTCCAGCTTAGACAGTTGAATTTAAAATTTCTTTTGAAGCATTTTACCAGGCAGACGTGTGTTATTTTGCAGATTAATAACTTTTGAAAATAATTTTGGTTTTGGAATTTTGATGGTTTAGGGCTGCCTTGGAACCATAGTCAGTGTGGTATTTCTTGATTATTTTTTGTTCTCCCTTCACAGTAGATCTGAGCCCAAACACCTTCTAAGAATAAAGTTATATAAAGGAGATTTTTACTTACTGAAAAATGTTTTACGTACTGAAAAATGCATCTAATGTTTACTGAACATTAGATGCATAAGATGGATGAAGAAATAGACAGTTTAGCAATATCTTAAAGCCAAGATGGCAGGTGTTTCATAGTAACAATTACTGGAGAAAATGCTTGTGCATGTACATTCCTAAACTTGCTTGGAGACTTTTATATTTCTGGCTCTGTTTATCGCTTTTTGGAATAAAAATTATTCTGTTATTCTTAACAGATTTGGAAAACTCATTGTGTTGAATTATTAAACACATTCAGTAAAAACAAGGGGAATGCTGGGGAGATTGGAAGATCTCAGGAGGCTTCCTTGGCCCCTTCCTTCCTTGGCCCCACCCTACAATGTGAAAACAAACAAAAGAAGCCTGGTAAACTGACTCTGAAGAGCTATTCACAAGGCAACATCTGTCTCAGTAATACATTCCATATTTTACCTACTAACTTCTCTGAGAAGTCCTTTCCTCCCTCCAGTGTGTAATCTCTTATGACATGTGGGTCAGTCATACTCCTTTGTTTTCTAGCATCTTCTCTTTTATTACCATATGCTCCAGCAGCGCATCCCCCTCTTGACCCCACCAGGACATCTTTCCCGTCTACATGTCTGGAGAGCGACAGTCTTTCCCATTTAATGTTGTTCAGGGAGGGAAATCTCTTTCCAGCATGCATTCAGTTTGTGACATTTTTCTATCCATGGGGCATCTATGTTTCAACTATATTTCCCCAGAACGGATTACATTTACTGTGAATGTTTTGAACTTTTGTTTGGCAAAACAAAAGTTCCAAGGTTGTTTTGTTGCTATAATGTTTGCTTTGTTACTATAAGATCTATCATTTTATTTTGATAAAGATAAAGGGAAGCAAAATGACTGTCTGGGGAGGCCTTACAAATAGCTGTGAAAAGAAGAGAAGTGAAAAGGAAAGGAGAAAAGGAAAGATATAAGCATCTGAATGCAGAGTTCCAAAGAATAGCAAGAAGATCTAAGGAAGCCTTCTTCAGCCATCAGTGCAAAGAAATAGAGGAGAATAACACAATGGGAAAAACTAGAGATCTCTTCAAGAAAATTAGAGATACCAAGGGAACATTTCATACAAAGATGGGCTTGATAAAGGACAGAAATGGTATGGACCTAACAGAAGGAGAAGATATTAAGAGGAAGTGGCAAGAATACACAGAAGAACTGTACAAAAACAATCTTCACGACCAAGATAATCACGATGATGTGATCACTAATCTAGAGCCAGACATCTTGGAATGTGAAGTCAAGTGGGCCTTAGAAAGCATCACTATGAACAAAGCTAGTGGAGGTGATGGAATTCCAGTGGAGCTGTTTAAAATCCTGAAAGACGACGCTGTGAAAATGCTGCACTCAATATGCTAGCACATTTGGAAAACTCAGCACTGGCCACAGGACTGGAAAAGCTCAGTTTTCACTCCAATCCCAAAGAAAGGCAATGCCAAAGAATGCTCAAACTACCGCACAATTGCACTCATCTCTCATGCTAGGAAAGTAATGCTCAAAATTCTCCAAGCCAGGCTTCAGGAATACATGAACTGTGAACTTTCAGATGTTCAAGCTGGTTTTAGAAAAGGCAGAGGAACCAGAGATCAAATTGCCAACATCCACTGGATCATGGAAAAAGCAAGAGAGTTCCAGAAAAACATCTATTTCTGCTTTATTGACTATGCCAAAGCCTTTGACTGTGTGGATCACAATAAACTATGGAAAATTCTGAAAGAGATGGGAATACCAGACCACCTGACCTACCTCTTGAGAAATCTGTATGCAGGTCAGGAAACAACAGTTAGAACTGGACATGGAACAACAGACTGGTTCCAAATAGGAAAAGGAGTGTGTCAAGGCTCTATATTGTCACCCTGCTTATTTAACTTATATGCAGAGTATATCATGAGAAATGATGGACTGGAAGAAGCACAGGCTGGAATCAAGATTGCCAAGAGAAATCTTAATAACCTCAGATATGCAGATGACATCACCCTTATGGCAGAAAGTGAAGAGGAGCTAAAAAGCCTCTTGATGAAAGTGAAAGAGGAGAGTGAAAAAGTTGGCTTAAAGCTCAACATTCAGAAAATGATCATGGCATCCGATCCCATCACTTCATGGGAAATAGATGGGGAAACAGTGGAAACAGTGTCAGACTTTATTTTTTTGGGCTCCAAAATCACATCAGATGGTGACTGCAGCCGTGAAATTAGAAGACGCTTACTCCTTGAAAGAAAAGTTATGACCAACCTAGATAGTATATTCAAAAGCAGAGACATTACTTTGCTGACTAAGGTCCGTCTAGTCAAGGCTATGGTTTTTCCAGTGGTCATGTATGGATGTGAGAGTTGGACTGTGAAGAAAGCTGAGTGCCAAAGAATTGATGCTTTTGAACTGTGGTATTGGAGAAGACTCTTGAGAGTCCCTTGGACTGTAAGGAGATCCAATCAGTCCATTCTGAAGAAGATCAGCCCTGGGTGTTCTTTGGAAAGAATGATGCTAAAGCTGAAACTCCAGTACTTCGGCCACCTCACGAGAAGAGCAGACTCATTGGAAAACACTCTGATGCTGGGAGGGATTGGAGGCAGGAGGAGAAGGGGACGACGGAGGATGAGATGGCTGGATGGCATCATGGACTCAATGGAAGTGAGTCTGAGTGAACTCTGAGAGATGGTGATGGACAGGGAGGCCTGGCGTGCTGCAATTCATGCAGTTGCAAAGAGTTGGACATGACTGAGCAACTGAACTGAACAGAGGTATTTTGATAAAGATGAATGATAAGATTTATCTGAATGTTGTATTGTGATGCTAGATAAAATTTCCCTTTGCCCATCTTGGGGGCAGGGCCTGCTGGAGGAGATTGGCGAGGAGGTGGAGTATCTCCTTTTTACATGAGGTAGAGATTTTGTTACAGGAAGGATTAGCCCTTCCAGGCCTAAGAGTGGGCCCTTGCAAATTTAACATTCGGAAATGAATTGTCCAAGGAGACACATGACAAAGTTAGAGTGCAAGGGAAGCCCCTTTGTTGAGAAGAGGTGCCTGTCTGGAGAGCAGCAGGATAAGGGAACCCAGGAGGACTGCTCTGCCATGTGACTTGCAGTCTCTGGTTTTATGGTAGTAAGGTTAATTTCCAGGTTGTTTTTGGCCAGTCATTCTGACTCTGCGTTCGTCTGGTGGCATGCTCATTGGTCAGCCAAGATGGATTCCAGCGAGGATTCTGGGAAGCTGTTAGGATGTATGAACTGGTGTCTCCTCTCTCCTTTGGAACTTTCCTGAATTATTCCAGTTGGTGGTAGCTTGTTCGTTTGAAATTTTTTACCAGGACCTATTGTTTAAGATAACTCATGCAAGTGATTACCATGGTGTCTGGCCAGGGCAGGCAATTTCAGTAAGTGGTTCCCCTAACAATTTGATGTTACTAAGTGGTAAAGATCATCGGTGATATCCATATATGTAGAGTCTTTTCTCTTGTGTTGTTGGAAGAGGGTGTTTGCTATGACCAGTGCATTCTCTTATCAAAACTCTATTAGCCTTTGCCCTGCTTCATTCCATACTCCAAACCAAATTTGCCTGTTACTCCAGGTGTTTCTTGACTTCCTACTTTTGCATTCTAGTCCCCTATAATGAAAAGGACATCTTTTTTGGGTGTTAATTCTAAACGGTCTTATAGATCTTCATAGAACTGTTCAGTTTCAGCTTCTTCAGCATTACTGGTTGGGGCATAGGCTTGGATTACCATGATATTGAATGGTTTTCCTTGGAAACGAACAGAGATCACTCTGTTGTTTTTGAGATTGCATTCAAGTACTGCATTTCAGATTCTTTTGCTGACCATGATGGCTACTCCATTTCTTCTAAGGGATTCCTGCCCACAGTGGTAGATATAATGGTCATCTGAGTTATATTCACCCATTCCATTCCATTTTAGTTTGCTGATTCCTAGAATGTTGATGTTCACTTTTGCCATCTCCTGTTTGACTAATTCTAATTTCCCTTGATTCAT
The DNA here is from genome assembly GCA_006408675.1 of Madoqua kirkii. Lineage (NCBI taxonomy): Eukaryota > Metazoa > Chordata > Mammalia > Artiodactyla > Bovidae > Madoqua > Madoqua kirkii. The sequence goes on along the minus strand of SJYC01045000.1, from coordinate 19,964 downwards.
GGACCTAACATAACAGGTTCCTATGCAATATTGCTCTTTACAGCATCAGACCTTGCTTCTATCACCAGTCACATCCACAAATGGGTATTGTTTTTGCTTTGGCTCCATCCTTTCATTCTTTCTGGAGTTATTTTTCCACTGATCTCCAGTAGCGTATGGGCATCTACTGACCTGGGGAGTTCCTCTTTCAGTATCCTTTTTGTATTTTCATACTGTTCATGAGATTCTCAAGGCAAGAATACTGAAGTGCTTTGCCATTCCCTTCTCCAGTGGACCACATTCTGTCAGACCTCGCCACCATGACCTGCCCATCTTGGGTGGCTCCACACGGCATGGCTTAGTTTCACTGACTCTATACAGTCAGCAAAAACAAGACCAGGAGCTGACTGTGGCTCTGATCATGAACTCCTTATTGCCAAAGTTAGACTTAAATTGAAGAAAGTAGGGAAAATCACTAGACCATTCAGGTATGACCTAAATCAAATCCCTTATGATTATACAGTGGAAGTGAGAAATAGATTTAGGGAACTAGATCTGATAGAGTGCCTGATGAACTATGGAATGAGGTTCATGACATTGTACAGGAAACAGGGATCAAGACCATCCCCATGGAAAAGAAATGCAAAAAAGCAAAATGGCTGTCTGAGGAGGCCTTACAAATAGCTGTGAAAAGAAGAGAAGTGAAAAGCAAAGGCGAAAAGGAAAGATATAAACATCTGAATGCAGAGTTCCAAAGAATAGCAAGGGGAGATAAAGCCTTCCTCAGCAATCAATGCAAAGAAATAGCAGAAAAGAACAGAATGGGAAAGACTAGAGATCTTCTCAAGAAAATTAGAGATACCAAGGGAACATTTCATGCAAAGATGGGCTCAATAAAGGGCAGCAATGGCATGGACCTAATAGAAACAGAAGATATTAAGAAGAGGTGGCAAGAATACACAGAAGAACTATACAAAAAAGATCTTTACGACCAAGATAATCATGATGATGTAATCATTCACCTAGAGCCAGACATCCTGGAATATGAAGTCAAGTGGGCCTTAGAAAGCATCACTACAAACAAAGCTAGTGGAGGTGATGGCATTCCAGGGGAGCTATTTAAAATCCTGAAAGACGGTGATGTGAAAGTGCTGCACTCATTATGCCAGCACATTTGGAAAACTCAGCACTGGCCACAGGACTGGAAAAGCTCAGTTTTCACTCCAATCCCAAAGAAAGGCAATGCCAAAGAATGCTCAAACTACCGCACAATTGCACTCATCTCTCATGCTAGGAAAGTAATGCTCAAAATTCTCCAAGCCAGGCTTCAGGAATACGTGAACCGTGAACTCCCTGATGTTCAAGCTGATTTTAGAAAAGGCAGAGGAACCAGAGATCAAATTGCCAACATCTGCTGAATCATGGAAAAAGGAAGAGAGTTCCAGGAAAACATCTATTTCTGCTTTATTGACTATGCAAGGCCTTTGACTGTGTGGGTCACAACAAATTGTGGAAAATTCTGAATGAGATCGGAATACCAGACCACCTGACCTGCCTCTTGAGAAACCTATATGTAGGTCAGAAAGCACCAGATAGAACTGGACATGAAATAATATACTGGTTCCAAATAGGAAAAGGAGTGTGTCAAGGCTGTATATTGTCACCCTGCTTATTTAACTTATATGAAGAGTATATCATGAGAAATGATGGACTGGAAGAAGCACAAGCTGAAATCAAGATTGCTGGGAGAAATATCAGTCACCTCAGATATGCAGATGACACCACCCTTATGGCAGAAAGTGAAGAGGAACTAAAGAGCCTCTTGATGAAAGTGAAAGAGGAGAGCGAAAAAGTAGGCCTTATGCTCAACTTTTAGAAAACGATGATCATGGCATCCGGTCCCATCACTTCATGGGAAATAGATGGGGAAGCAGTGGAAACAGTGTCAGACTTTATTTTTGGGGGCTCCAAAATCACTGCAGATGGTAATTGCAACCATGAAATTAAAAGATGCTTACTCCTTGGAATGAAATTTATGACCAACCTAGATAGCAATAGCATATTGAAAAGCAGAGACATTTCTTTGCCAACAATGGTCTATCTAGTCAAGGCTATGGTTTTTCCAGTGGTCATGTATGGATGTGAGAGTTGAACTGTGAAGAAGGCTGAGTGCCGAAGAATTGATGCTTTTGAACTGTGGTGTTGGAGAAGACTCTTGAGAGTCCTTGGATTGCAAGGAGATCCAACCAGTCCATCCTAAAGGAGATCAGTCCTGGGTGTTCATTGGAAGGACTGATGCTGAAGCTGAAACTCCAATACTTTGGTCACCTCATGTGAAGTATTGACTCATTGGAAAGGACCCTGATGTGGGGAGGGATTGAAGGCAGGAGGAGAAGGGGTGGACGGAGGATGAGAAGCCTGGATGGCATCATTGACTCAATGGACATGAGTTTGTGTGAACTCCAGGTGTTGGTGATGGACAGGTATTTTTGGTATGCTGTGATTCGTGGGGTTGCAAAGAGTCGTACATGACTGAGCAACTGAACTGAACTGAAGTGGTAAAGAATCGAGCTGCTAATGCAGGAGACATAAGAGATGGGGGTTTGGTCCCTGGGTTGGAATGATCCCCTGGGAGGAGGGCTTAGCAATCCACTCCAGTATCTTGCCTAGGGAATCCCATGGACAGTGGGGCCTGGTGGACTGCAGTCTATAGAGTCATACAGAGACATGATGAAGGACAGCACACATGCACACTCATGCTGAAGGAACTTTCCCTCATTGCCCATTGAGTTTTCACCTCGTTATCATTCTCTGGAAGACTCCTGTTTACTCTAAGTAATCTCATGTCCAATAAGGGAAAAAAATTATGTGTGTGTGTGTGTATTTAGTGGGGATTAGATTCATGTCCATCAGATCAGTGATGCCATCCAGCCTTCTCATCCTCTGTCATACCCTTCTCCTCCTGCCCCCAATCCCTTCCAGCATCAGAGTCTTTTCCAGTGAGTCAGTTCTTCGCATGAGGTGGCCAAGGTACTGGAGCTTCAGCTTTAGCATCATTCCTTCCAAAGAAATCCCGGGGCTGATCTCCTTCAGAATGGACTGGTTGGATCTCCTTGCAGTCCAAGGGACTGTCAAGAGTCTTCTCCAACACCACAGTTCAAAAGCATCAATTCTTCGGCACTCAGCTTTCTTCACAGTCCAAATCTCACATCCATATATGACCACAGGAAAAACCATAGCCTTGACTAGACGGACCTTAGTCGGCAAAGTAATGTCTCTGCTTTTGAATATATATCTAGGTTGGTGATGGACAGGGAGGCCTGGTGTGCTGCAATTCATTGGGTCACAAACAGTCAGACACGACTGAGTGACTGAACTGAACTGAACTGAAGAAGAAGGAGAGAAGGAGAAAAGACTTGGTTATGCCTACTATGTGATAAACATGCTAGTATGTACTTTCATAGGTTAATTCTTATTTCATTGATCCTCTGATAAAAGCACAAACTCTGAAGCTAAAATGTTTGCTTAGTTTCCCAGCTTCACAATGTACTAGCTGGATAACCTTGGGGACTTCTCTCAGTTTCTCTGGGATTTAATTTCTTTTGTTTGTAAAATGTGAACATTATTATTTGTAAAAGTGTTGTGGAGTTATTAAAGTTAAATTCAAACTGGAGTATGCAATTTCTGTTCACTTAGCTTAGTACCTAATGTTTGTTCCAGAATCTTTAGCTGTTATAATTCCTTAAATGGGTATGAAATGTAACTGCACCCATCTTAAAAGATGAAATAGTTCAGTGGAAGAGTGTAAAGGAATTTCTCTCTTACTGAATATCCTATAAGTGGCAGTGATAGAATCAAGATCAAAGTATGTGTTTCAGTGAAGATACAGATTGGGCTGCTGTGAGAGAAACATGGAATATTATACTAGAAAATGACAGCCATTTTATATAATCTATAAAAATCTAAGTGAATAGATTTCAGGGACCCACAATTCTTCATTTTTGAGGTCTGCCTTTGTATAGTTGAAGAGGGCAAAGGTCAAGAGGGAGGGCATGCCCTGCCTTTAAGACAGTAGTTCTTGAGTTCAGATTTGCACATTAGACTCACTGGGGTAAGTGTTTACCAAATATTGATCCTCAATTCTCTTCTCCTTAGAGATTCTGATTCAGTTGATCTGATAAAAGGTTTCTTTTTTTCCTTCTTTTTTCATGCAGATTAAAAAAAATTTTATTGAAGGATAATTGCTTTACAGAATTTTGTTGTTTTCTGTCAAACCTCCCATAGGTACACATGTATCTCCTCCCTTTTGAAGATCCCTCCCATCTCCCTCCCCATCCCACCCCTCTAGGTTGATACAGAGCCCTTGATTGAGTTTCCTGAGCCATACAGCAAATTCCCCTTGGCTATCTATTTTACATATGATAATGTAAGTTTCCATGTTGCTCTTTCTATACATCTCACCTTCTCCTCCCCTCTCCCCATGTCCACAAATCTCTTCTCTATATCTGTTTCTCTATTGCTGCCCTGTAAATGAATTCTTCACTACCATTTCTCTATATTCCAAATATGTGTATTAGAATGTGACATTTCTCTTTCTCTTTCTGACTCACCTCACTCTGTATAATAGATTCTAGGTTCATCCACCTCATCAGAACTGACTCAAATGCATTCCTTTTTATGACTGAGTAATATTCCATTGTGTATATGTACCACCACTTCTTTATCCATTCATCTGCGGATGGACATCTAGGTTGCTTCCATGTTCTAGCTATTGTAAATAGTGCTGCAATGAACAATGAGATACATATGTCTTTTTCAACCCTGGTTTCCTCAGGGTGTATGTCTAGGAGTGGGATTGCTCAGTCATATGGTGGTTTTATTCCTAATTTTTTTTTAGGAATCTCCATACCATATTCCATAGTGGCTGTATCAATTTACATTCTCACCAACAGTGCAAGAGTGTTCCCTTTTCTTTGCACCATCTCCAACATTTATTGTTTGTAGGCTTTTTGATGATGGCCATTTTGAACTGTGTGAGGTGATATCTCATTGTGGTTTTGATTTGCATTTCTCCACCAATGAGCGATGTTGAGCATCTTTTCATGTGTTTGTTAGCCATCTGTATGTATTCTTTGAAGAAATGTCTGTTTAGGTCTTTTTCCCACTTTTTGATTGGGTTATTTGTTTTTCTAGCACTGAGTTGTATGAGCTGCTTGCATATTTTGGAAATTAACCCTTTGTTAGTTGTTTCATTTGCTTTATTTTCTCCCATTCTGAGGGTTGTCTTTTCACTTTACTTATAGTTTCCTTTCCTGTGCAAAAGCTTTTAAGTTTAATCAGGTCCCATTGGTTTACTTTTGTTCTTATTTCTATTACTTCAGGAAGTGGGTCATATCAAAGGTCAAGAGGGAGGGCATGCCCTGCCTTTAAGACAGTAGTTCTTGAGTTCAGATTTGCACATTAGACTCACTGGGGTAAGTGTTTACCAAATATTGATCCTCAATTCTCTTCTCCTTAGAGATTCTGATTCAGTTGATCTGATAAAAGGTTTCTTTTTTTCCTTCTTTTTTCATGCAGATTAAAAAAAATTTTATTGAAGGATAATTGCTTTACAGAATTTTGTTGTTTTCTGTCAAACCTCCCATAGGTACACATGTATCTCCTCCCTTTTGAAGATCCCTCCCATCTCCCTCCCCATCCCACCCCTCTAGGTTGATACAGAGCCCTTGATTGAGTTTCCTGAGCCATACAGCAAATTCCCCTTGGCTATCTATTTTACATATGATAATGTAAGTTTCCATGTTGCTCTTTCTATACATCTCACCTTCTCCTCCCCTCTCCCCATGTCCACAAATCTCTTCTCTATATCTGTTTCTCTATTGCTGCCCTGTAAATGAATTCTTCACTACCATTTCTCTATATTCCAAATATGTGTATTAGAATGTGACATTTCTCTTTCTCTTTCTGACTCACCTCACTCTGTATAATAGATTCTAGGTTCATCCACCTCATCAGAACTGACTCAAATGCATTCCTTTTTATGACTGAGTAATATTCCATTGTGTATATGTACCACCACTTCTTTATCCATTCATCTGCGGATGGACATCTAGGTTGCTTCCATGTTCTAGCTATTGTAAATAGTGCTGCAATGAACAATGAGATACATATGTCTTTTTCAACCCTGGTTTCCTCAGGGTGTATGTCTAGGAGTGGGATTGCTCAGTCATATGGTGGTTTTATTCCTAATTTTTTTTTAGGAATCTCCATACCATATTCCATAGTGGCTGTATCAATTTACATTCTCACCAACAGTGCAAGAGTGTTCCCTTTTCTTTGCACCATCTCCAACATTTATTGTTTGTAGGCTTTTTGATGATGGCCATTTTGAACTGTGTGAGGTGATATCTCATTGTGGTTTTGATTTGCATTTCTCCACCAATGAGCGATGTTGAGCATCTTTTCATGTGTTTGTTAGCCATCTGTATGTATTCTTTGAAGAAATGTCTGTTTAGGTCTTTTTCCCACTTTTTGATTGGGTTATTTGTTTTTCTAGCACTGAGTTGTATGAGCTGCTTGCATATTTTGGAAATTAACCCTTTGTTAGTTGTTTCATTTGCTTTATTTTCTCCCATTCTGAGGGTTGTCTTTTCACTTTACTTATAGTTTCCTTTCCTGTGCAAAAGCTTTTAAGTTTAATCAGGTCCCATTGGTTTACTTTTGTTCTTATTTCTATTACTTCAGGAAGTGGGTCATAGAGGATCTTGCTTTGATTTATGACATTGAGTGTTCTGCCTATGTTTTCCTCTGAGTTTAATAGTTTCTGGTCTTACCTTTAGGTCTTTAATCCATTTTGAGTTTATCTTTGTGTATGGTGTTAGGGAGTGTTCTAATTTCATTCTTTTACATGTAGCTCTCCAGTTTTCCCAGCACCATTTACTGAAGAGGCCCTCTTCATCCTATCATATATTCTTGCCTCCTTTGTTAAAAATAAGGTACCCATAAGTGCACGGGTTTATTTCTGGGCTTTCTATCTTGTTCCTTTGGTCTGTATTTCTGTTTTTGTGCCAGTACCATACTGTCTTGATGACTATAGCTTTGTAATATAATCTGAAGTCAGGAAGGGTGATTACTCCAGCTCCATTCTTCTTTCTCAAGACTGCTTTGGCTATTTGGGGTCTTTTGTGTTTCCATTTGAATTGTGAATATTTTTGTTCTAATTCTGTGAAAATGCCATTGGTAATTTGATTGAGATCTCATTGAATCTGTAGATTGTAAACAGATGTTTTAATAGTTTCCTATTCACTGTATTAACAAGGCAGGGATTCTTGACTATTGGACTTTAACTTGAGACCTTCACCATGATGGTCCAGGAAGGATTTTCCAGCTTTGCTCCTTGTGGTGACTCAGGCATTCAAGCTCATTCTCTCCTGTGGCTCCTGCATCTGCTCTGATGCCTTGTCATCCTTTACTTCAGCCGACACAGTGCAGGCATATCTGTTTTCTAAAAGCCTCAGGCTTAAGAATCAAATGTCACCCAGTTCTCAGACCATAGCAAGGAGATCTGGGAAAACAGATCATGACTTTGTAGCTTCCCCCAGTGAACCTCAATCAGTCTAGAAGAGGGAGAGGAGTTTGACTCAATAACAATCCACCATTACCTTAACATCTCTTTTATAGTCTATGGAAGTATTATTTATTATTTTTCTTTTAATATTATGCAGAATTTAACCCTTTATTTGAGCTTTACTTTCAGTGTTTCTGTCCTCAGAATCTATAATCCTTGTTTCTTCCCCATCCTCCATATAATTAAATAATGTTTTCCTTCCAGATTCAGCTAATTGGACTTTCTCATAAAATCTTTTGCGGTTACTTGAGAAATTTTGTTCTAAATCCATGTACTCTCCCTTTGAATTACTTGATAAAAATTATCACAAGAAATTACATTTCTAACATGGCCTTATGACTATAAATCATTTAATTCCTTTGCTAGTATTCCTTTTTCATGTTTATTTTCATGATTTAATTAGGTCATAAATGCCTAAAACTTACAGTAGCTTGTGCTTAGTTTTCTCTTCTCTGGCAGTTAGGTTTTAGCCTTTCTACAAAGTAGGTGGGCAGGTTCATTTGATATACATAAACAAATACATATCCATGAACACTCCACCAATAATGAATAGATTTAACTGGTATATTTAATATATACTACTTTAGGGATATAAACTACTACTTGCAGTTCCCTGGTGGCTCAGATGATAAGGTGTGTGTCTACAATGCGTGAGACCTGGGTTCGATCCCTGGGTTGGGAAGATCTGCTGGAGAAGGAAATGGCAATCCACTCCAGTACTATTGCCTGGAAAATCCCATGGACAGAGGAGCCTGGTAGGCTACAGTCCATGGGGTCACAAAGAGTCGGACACGACTGAGCGACTTCACTCACTCACTTTAGGGATATAGTTGAAATGTAATATTGGTCTCCTACTCTCAATTTAAATTTTATTCAGCAGGAATTTTTTTTTCTCCGCTACTAAATAAAAACTATGGCAGACCTCATAGTTTTTATTTATTTTGTTTTTTAAAAAAAATTATTTTGGACACTCTGTGCTGCATGTAAGATCTTAGTTGTCCAACCAGGGATTGGATTCATATCCCTGCAGTGGGAACACTGAGTCTTAACCACTAGACCAGGAGGGAACTCCCTCATGATTTTTATGATCAAACTTAACAGAAAAACTTCATGTTCTTTTTATTCACAAAACCTCAGTTTTAAAGAAAAATTCAGTTTCTTATTCAGTATATTAACCTTTTTTTATCTTCATTTGAGGATGTCATAGCTTTCTTGTCTCCCAGGACGTGATTATAAGAGGATGAGATGAAGGGGAGAGATGAAGGGCTAGTGTCTTTCTCTTCCTTTGGGTACCATGCCTCCGTGTACCATCATTCCCATCTAGGGAAAAGAAGCCTGATTTTGAGAACTCTCACACTTACATAAGACCATATAGATTACTCTCTATAGGCATTAATTATTTCCTATTTTGCTCTATTAAATTTCATAGTAATTTTCCCTTTATACTCTCTTGTCACTTACTTATATTTCCATCTTCCTTACGTGCTCTCAGAACTCCCCTTTAAAAATTTTACTCCTTTTCTCAAGAAAGCATTGAGTTTCCTGAGCTTAAAAAAGTTACTTTACTCCTTCCCAGTAGACAGTCAGGAAGAATGATGTTTTCTTCCTTATTTTTGTACATCTGGTGCATCAGAGTTTCTTATGCCTTTATTATTGGATTTCTCTCATAGTGTCTAAGATCAAAGTGTTTCCCTTTATATACCTGGTGTTTTCTTTGGTCTCTATACTATATACCTTTCATTCTTTGAAACTTTCTTTTATCCATCGTCTATGTTGTTTTTGATGAGGCCAGCAGGTTTCTACTCTGCTCCTCTGTCTAGCGTCTCTTCTTTCATTGTAGGTGGCCAGCTCTTTCTACCTGGCCATCCTGCCTTTGGCTACAAAGAAGCTCTGTGAGGCTATTCCATTGTATCCCCAAAGCCAATACTGGCATTACGGCCCCACAGGCAAATTCCTACTCTTGTCTTTCAAACCTAGGATTCTCTATTTAAGTCTCTTCAAGTTCAGAAAATTCTTTTTTCTTTTCCATGTATGAAACCATCATTCTTTATTTCTCTCAAGTTTTTAAACTTCTTGTTCAACAGATGGATTGCTATTTCTCTTCTCTTGCTAAATAAACTTTATCATCACTTCTATCTATTATTCATCAATTTTGTATTTCATGTGATGTTTATGCTTTGGGACTCTTCCTACAACTTGAGCCTGCTGTATATACCCTTTACGTGATTAAGAGTTTCACAGCATCTTATTTCTTAAGTTGCCTTATAAAACTTCCTTTTTATTTGGCACATCAGGCAGAATGCACTATATTCTCCCATTCAGACAGTCAGTAATCACTTTTCTATTTTTTATTATCTTAGCAATATATCATTGTTTCTCTTTCCATAACACAGAGGTATTTTATTTTACTGAGGGTGAATCTATACAGCTATCATTTTCTAAAAGTCTTCAAAACTTTGTGCATAATTTTTAGATATTTTTATCTATATTTAAACAGATGGATTCCTGTTTTTTTATGTTATTCTTTTTTTTTTAATTTTTGCCTTTTTTTTTGTTGTTGTTGTTCATGCCACGCAGCCTATGGAATCTTAGTTTCCTGACCAGGGGTTGAATCCTTGCCCCACTGCATTGGAAGCATGGAATCTTAACCACAGAACCACCAGGAATCCCCTCCTGTTTTGATGTAATGCTCATATTTCATAGGTAAGCTGAGCACTGAAGAGTTGATGCTTTTGAACTGTGGTATTGGAGAAGACTCTTGAGAGTCCCTTGGACTACAAGGAGATCCAACCAGTCCATTCTAAAGGAGATCATTCCTGAGTGTTCTTTGGAAGGACTGATGCTAAAGCTGAAACTCCAATACTTTGGCCACCTGATGTGAAGAGTTGACTTATTGGAAAAGACCTTGATGCTGGGAGGGATTGGGGGCAGGAGGAGAAGGGGATGACAGAGGATGAGAAGGCTAGGCTGGATGGCATCACCGACTTGATGGATGTGAGTTTGAGTGAACTCCAGGAGTTGGTGATGGACAGGGAGGCCTGGCGTGCTGCAGTTCCTGAGGTTGCAAAGAGTTGGACACGACTGAGCAACTGAACTGAACTGAACTGCATTTTGACTTCCCTAGTGACTCAGCAGTAAAGAATCCACCTGCAATGCAGGAGATGCAGGTTCAATTTCTGGCTTCGGAAGGTCCCCTGGAGAAGGAAATGGAAACCCACTCCAGTATGCTTGCCTGGGAAATCCTATGGACAGAGAGGCCTGGTGGGCTACAGTCCATGAGGTCACAAGAGTCAGATATGACTTAGCCACTAAAACTACCACCAGCAATTGTATTTTATATTTTTGTCCCAGGCCACCCACATTAGTTTCTATAATTTTTCTTTTTAATGTATGTTCTATTATTTTTCTTCCTTTTTTTTAGTGCATCCCAAACTTTCCCACGTTATTTTTATTCAATTAATCTGGGCTATATAGATGCCAAAACAAAAACTGTCAGCTAACTATACATGGCATTTTACAAAATGTTGAAATTTGAAAGCTATGTAAGGAATAGTCTTTGCTCTCAGAGGGGAAAAAAACTCACAAGAAAGAAGGGAAGGAGTATGCTTAAACCAGGAATTAAATTCCAGTGTGGTTTGCACAGAGGCAAAGGTTTATAAGCAGTCAGAGGAGAAAATTGACACTGAGGATATGAGGAAATGCTGCTCAGAGACAGGTGACTCTGAGCAGCGCTGATAATGCAAATAGCAGGTCCTCACATGAATAGGGAAGGAGGAACTCCTGAAGGATAGAATGGCCCGAGGTCCCTGCTGTCTCATAGGGAATTCAGCATTCCTGGAGCTTGCACTGGGGAGGTGGATGCCGGCAAACTGTGAGAGATGGGAATGGAAAAGCACCAGCTGGGGGCCATGAAATTTCTTGCCTGTCACTGTATGTAGGTGTGTAGACTTCATTCTTTTTGTGAGAAGAAACTATTAAAGGCAGATAGACAGAGGAATGATTTTGTCAGATAGGATGAAAGTGGTTGCTGTGAGGGATGCTTTTGAGGGCAGCAGTAGCGATGCAGAGTCAGCCAGGCGAGTTATGAAGCTCTTGTTTAGAAGAGAGGCTTGGAGGGTCAGAGCAATGGTAGTGGCTGATGGAAGGGAAAAGGCTTGTTCCTGCTGGGAAGTGGACCCAAGCAGAAGAGAGTGTAGGACAACGGGCAGATTTCTGGCTCCCAGAAGGAGCTAACCAGTCGAGGCGGGTAACCCTGGAGGAAGACTCGTCTGTTCCTGAATGTCCGCTTCTTTCTTCTTTGTACTGTAAATGAAGAGTTCTATTCTATCAGAAAGCATGACCTCTTAAATTTCCTGCCTTCCCAAGTGGTGCAGTGGTAAAGATCCTGTGTGCCAGTGCAGGAGAAGCAAGAGATGAGGGTTTGATCCCCAGGTCAGGAAGATCTTCTGCAGTAGGAAATAGCAATCCACTCCAGTATTCTTGCCTGGAAAATTCCATAGATAAGAGGAGCCTGGTGGGCTACAGTCCATGAGGTCACAGAGTTGGACACCGCTGAGCACAGCACACACCCAAATCTCAGTCCATTCACTTTCTGTTTTGTAGCTCAACATGGTATTTTCTATATAGGAAATGCAGGCTCACGCTCTATAGAGGCAGCCAGGGACAATTACAGGGCAACAGTAAGTGATGCATCCTGGAATTACAGTAGCTAAATTTCACAGCCATAGCTCATGAAATGAATTACACATATCCAAGGATTCACCCACAGAATCAAATTTTTGGTGACATATGGGGAGAGCATGATTTGTTCTATTTGTACCCTCAAAGCTGAATCAGTGCTATTTCATACTAAGCGATTAACACTCTAGGTGAGTGTGTCTGTGTTTCAGGCATGCCTAAGCGTGCTGTCAGGGTAAGTACTATGCCATCCCAGCAATATTTCATAAATTCCCTGGTGAAACTCATATATGAATGCAGTGACAATCTTACATTAAAAATCCTTAAATATAATCTTAAAAAAAGTAGAATTGGTGTTACAGTTCCTAAAAGTGCCAAACAGCTTTCATATTTAGTTGAGATGTACCATCTATTCATTCATAGGGCTCATATTTTTATTTTTCTCTTTTTCCCTCTACCTTGACACTGGAAGTACTTTAGTTATCTGTCAAAGTTCTGTAGAAGTTTTAAACTGACTTCTAGTTCATTGCAGAATTTTCCTTTCTCTTTGATAGACTTTTTTTTAATCATGTTTCCCATGGTTATCTTATCTTTCCTCTGTGCGCTTGAAACACTCAGCTGGAATGGGGTCCCTATTACATCCCTGTCACAGTGCACAACCTATGGCCGCTTCCCTTTGCTTTATAATCAGTATTTCCATTCTTGACATATTCCTCAAGGCTTCCTTTGTATCCAAGCTTCCCTAACAGGGTTTGCATCTGTCAGTGAGCACAAAATCCCTCCCGTTCCTCTAGTAAGACTCAGGAGTATTTACTTTTCTTTCAGTGTTCCCATGAGGACCATCCTTGCTCAGAACTCTTATCAGCTGCACCACTTTCTCCCCTTCATTCTTCATTCCTGAGCCCTCCCCCACATCTGTGGACTACAGACGCACCTTCTCCACTACCGTCCCTCCCCCCCACCTCATATGTTTCATCTGTTTCCAGTGTCATCCAGATACTGTGTACTTCCTTCTCAGGAAATGTGGGATCTTTATAAGCCACCCACCTTGAGTCATCTTTCTGCCTGTTGTATTTCCTCCACGTGTCACAGGTGCACATGTCTCCTCTCTTTCCCAGCACAGACTTGACAGCCCCCCACCATCTGTTCTCTTGGCAGTGCAGTTCTCCCAGCCCTGGTACACCTTTCACCTCACACACTACCCGGCTGGGTTATCTTTTTTTCATTGCAAGTATCCACCAGTATTTCTTGCATTGAGATTAGAGCAAGTCACTTCTCTTGCTGTAGAAGAGCAAGAGATGTTTCTGTTTGTCCCAGGTTGGCGTCATATGACTTTATTCTAATGTATATTTTTTGGCGCTGCACATCTTTCTTGTAACTTCCACGTACCAACAGGAAGACTATATGTGGTATCGTGCCTTTCTTAAACTCTGGTCACTTTCACTAATATTCATTATTGCATAAAGTAAACACTTGTTCAAGTTTGCTAAGAGCAAGGCCTAGTGCCAAGTCCTGTGCTCATCAAAACGAAGAAGACATAGCTAATGTGCTGTTGTGTACAGTATAATCTTAGCTCTAAGCTTTTGGAGACTTGGGTGACTATTGAAACATAGGAAACAGAATTTAGAATTCTGTATGTCTCTAATTCACATAACTTATATGTCTTTAATTCACATAGTTTATATGACTGTTCCTCATAAACTAGTTACTCTATTTTTATTCTTGAAGTGCCTCATTTTCATAGAGTTGGGTTAGTTCTGTCCCTGGTTCCACAATGACCTGGCCCTTCAAGTTCCTTAATTCAGTTTGCTCATCCATCATGCTAACGTAGCAATGCTTTCGTGATGTAGACTCTCCTCGATTCTCAGCTTATTTAGTTGGTTTTCTCAGTCTTATTTAGAATTTTTCCATAGATAGCCAAACTTCATACATTTCATTCTCTGTGGGGTACCTTATGCATCTTTGCTTCCATAACATTTAAAAATATAAATTATGCTCATTAATTTTTCTACTGATGTGCATGACAGTTCTGCCTGGGAACACTGCGGCTTGTCTCACTTGTGCAGAAAATCTCTCTAAACGGTTGTCATCATTTCCTTTAGTACTATAAGGGGAATTGTTTCTCTTCTTCAGTATTAAGTCTTTATGGAAACTTGCTTTGAAAACAGGTTTTATCCATTTGTTTGGTTTTCAGCTAACTAAAACAACTGTACAACTAAGTTAACCTTTTCTATTCAGTACTTAATTCTCCTTTGTGGGTTTTTATTTTTTTTTTTAATTAGGGCATGAAGCCTCCATACTATTTGCAGAATAAACCAGTACACTATTCATATTTTTAATAAATATCCATTTCCCAAGTATTTATAGAGCACATATCTGTGTCAGGGCCTCCCCGGTGGCTCAGATGGTCAAAAATCTGCTGCAATGCAGGAGACCTGGGTTCAATCCCTGGTTTGGGAAGATCCCCTGGAGGAGGGCATGGCAACGCACTCCAGTGATCTCATCTGGAAAAGCCCCATGGACAGAGGAGCCTGGCGGGCTGCAGTTCATGGGGTCACAAAGAGTCAGACCTGACTGAATACTAAGCACCTCTTTGTGTCAGGCAGTCTTCTAGGCTGGATAACACACAAGTGCACAAAATTCCCTTCCTTCATAATTCATACGTCTTAGGGGAGATAGAAAATGACTGGATGACTAAGCAAAATCCAGTTTACAGTACTGAGTCCTATAAGTGCTTACGAAGAAAAAAAAAACACATAACGAATCATGATAAGAAATGTGTGTGTTTTAAGATTTTGCAATTTTGGTAGGTGTCTAGGGAAGGTTTCAGTTGAGAGGTGGGGGGTGGGAGGTGAGTTATGCTGACATCCAGATGAAGACTATTTCAGGTGACAGGAACAGGAACTCAAATGCCCCAGCCCGGTAGTATGATCTGCCATGTGTGGGAAACCTGGGGAAGGCCAAGGAAGGGCAGGGGAAGTTAGAGGGTGAGTTAGAGAGATGGTGAAATGCAGATGGGGTAGGGCCTTGTAACGTGTTTGAAATTCGTAAAGTCTGTATTGTGAAGCCTTTTGCTAAGTGTGCACTTTAGTTCTATGCCCCCAGAAACATTTCTGATGTGTTCTTTTGCTCACGGCTGCTGTTGTTAGTTGCTCAGTCCTGTCTGCATCTCTGTAAACCCGTGGACTGCAGCCCACTGATGACTTCCTCCTAATGGGTTCTGTCTCCTTCCATCCCTCCATTCTCCTTCCCTCCTATTCTTCTTTCTTTTTGCCACACGATATCCCTGTTTCTTCTTTCACAATTTACCCCAACAGAGTCTCTTATCCTCACTTATTAATAGAATCCTTTTCCTCCTGCCTATGAAGACCCTAGTATAATGTTTTTTTTTTTTTAAACCATCATATTTCTTCCTCATTCTCAGGTCACAAGAGAACATGGGCATTTGGAAATATTTGCAGGAGAAATGACAGGCATGTGGTTTTTCTCTTATATATTTCAGCCCAGCATCTGATTTCCTTATTGCAAAATTCAGATTTAAATTGAAGAAAGTAGGGAAAACCACTAGACCACTCAAATCCCTTACAATTATACAATGGAAGTGACAAATAGATTCGAGGGATTAGATCTGATAGAGTGTCTGAAGATCTATGGATGGAGGTTTGTAATATTGTACAGGAGGCCTTGATCAAAACCATCCCCAAGAAAAGAAATGCAAAAAGGCCAAATGGTTGTCTGAGGAGGCTTTACAAATAGCTGAGTAAAGAAAAGTGAAAGGCAAAGGAGAAAAGGAAAGATATCCATCTGAATGCAGAGTTTCAAAGAATAGCAAGGAGAGATAAGAAAACCTTCCTAAGTGATCAATGCAAATAAATAGAGGAAAACAATAGAATGGAAAAAACTAGAGATCTCTTCAAGAAAATTAGAGATACCAAGGGAACATTTCATGCAAAGGTGGGCACAATAAAGGACAGAAATGGTATGGACCTAAAAGAAGCAGAAGATATTAAGAGAGATAACAAGAATACACAGACATACAACAAAAGATCTTAATGACCCTGATAACCACGATGGTGTGATCACTCACCTAGAGCCAGACATTCTGGAATGTAAAATCGAATGGACCTTAGGAAGCATCACAATGGACAAAGCTAGTGGAGGTGATGGAATTCCAGTTGAGCTAATTCAAATCCTAAAAGATGATGCTGTAAAAGTGCCACATTCATTATGCCAGCAAATTTGGAAAACTTGGCAGTTTTCACAGTACTGGAAAAGATCAGTTTTCATTCCAATCCCAAAAAAGGCAATGGCAGAGAATGTTCAACTGCACTCATTTCACAGTGCTAGCAAAGTAATACTCAAAATTCTCCAAGCCAGGCTACAACAGTTTGTGAACCATGAACTTCCAGATGTTCAAGCTAGATTTAGAAAAGGCAGAGGAATCAGAGATCAAATTGCCAGCATCCGTTGGATCATAGAAAAAATAAGAACATTTCCAGAAAAACCTCTACCTCTGCTTCATTAACTATGTTAAAACTTTTGATGCTGTGGGTCACAGCAAACTGTGGACAATTCCAAGAGATGTGGATACCAGACCATCTTACCTGCCTCATAGGAAATCTGTATGCAGGTCAAGAAGCAACAGTTAGAACTGTTTCAAAATTGGGACAGGTGTATGTCAAGGCTGTTTATTGTCACTCTACTCATTTAACTTAAATGCAGAATATGTCATGTAAAATGAAGGTCTGCATGAAGCACAAACTGGAATTAAAATTGCTGGGAGAACTATCAGTAACCTCAGATATGCAGATGACACCACCCTTATGGCAGAAGAGGAACTGTAGAACATCTTGATGAAAAGAAAAGAGGAGAGTGAAAAAGCTGGCTTAAAACTTAACATTCAAAAAATGAAGATCATGACATACAGTCCCATCACGTCATGGCAAATAGATGAGGAAACAGTGGAAATAGTGACATACTTTATTTTCTTGAGTTCCAAAATCACTGATGATGGTAACTGCAGCCAGGAAATAAAAAGATACTTGCTTATTGGTAGAAAAGCTATGACAAACCTAGACAGCATATTAAAAGCTAGAGACATTACTTTGCCTACAGAGGTCCATTTAGTCAAAGCTATGGTTTTTCCAGTAGTCATGTATGGATGTGAGAGTTGGACTATAAAGAAAGCTGAGCGCTGAAGAATTGATGCTTTTCAACTGAGGTGTTGGAAAAGAGTTTTGAGATTCCCTTGGACTGCAAGGAGATCCAACCAGTCAATCCTAAAGGAAATCAACCTTGAATATTCATTAGAAGGACTGATGCTGAAGCACTAATACTTTGACCACCTAATGTGAAGAACTGACTCGTTGGAAAAGACCCTGACACCGGGAAAGATTGAAGGCAGGAGGAGAAGGGGACTACAGAAGATGAGGTGGTTGGATGGCATCACCACATCGGTGGACGTGAGTCTGAGCAAGCTTGGGGAGATGGCAAAGGACTGAGAAGCCTGTCTTGGTGCAGTCCATGGGGTCGCAGAGAGTCAGACATGACTGAGTGACTGGACAACAACTCATTTTCCCATTTGCTTTCTTTCTCCCTTGGCTCCTTTGGTGCTTTCAAAGCATGGCCGAAACCTGACTCTTGCCTTGTGAACTCCCCTCTCTGCATCTTTGTCAGGTGGCTTTTGCATACAGGGACATATAGCTTTTGACTCACTCTTGTCAGAGAATCATGTCTGAGACTGTCAGAGGCACCCTGTCTTGGCTTGCTTAGCAAGCCCTTTGTCCCTTTGTCTTTGCTTGCCTCTGGCAACCCTGTTTCTGTCTAATTTTGTGTACATCAGCAATTTTAGGGGGTTAGCTCTCTAGGCAGGTGTTCCCAGCCTCTGGGCTGTGGACCACTGTGTGTGTTGATGAGTCATGTCTGACTTTTTGCAACCCCATGGACTGTAGCCTGCCAGGCTCCTCTGTCCATGGGATTTCCCAGACAAGAATTCTGGAGTGGGTTGCCATTTCCTTCTCCAGGGGTTTTTCCCGACCCAGGAATTGAACCTGGGTCTCTTGCATTGGCAGACTGATTCTCCACCACTGAGCCACCTACACCTCCTGTCAGATCAGTGGCAGCATTGGATTAGAAATAAAGTGTGTGATAAATGTAATGTGCGTGAATCATCCCGAAACCATTCCCCAACCCTAGTCCACTGTCTTCCATGAACCAGTCCCTGGTACCAAATAGTTTGGAGACAGCTGCAAGGTGATTTAGAGAATCCTGGATTTGTGGAGCTAGCTTGGTACCAAATAGTTTGGGGGCAGCTGCAAGGTGACTAGAGAAACCTGGATTTGTGGAGCTAGAAATGATTCTGCCTGGTCCAGCATTACCGAATACATGGAGATACAGTGCTCTCCTTGTTGCCTGGGCTCGGAGCTGAGCTGTTATTTTTCTCAAGTGCACTTGCTTTAGATGCTGTTTCTTCCTCTGTGAAGAAGCAATAGCGATGTGATCCTTCAAGTAACCTAGGTGCCTTGTCGTGTTGGTTTTCCCACGTCCTGCTATCCAAGTGGTATTCAGAATTCCACTTTCTCTGGGAAAATTTTTTGGATAACCCCAGCCCTTTTGCAGCTTGCTCTTAGCTCCTTCCCTCGTGGTTGATACTGCTTACTTGATATGAACCCAGTATTATCTAAGTATGTGCATATTTATTTATGCATTTATATTTGCATTTGTTTGTATTTCCTATTTCTTCAGTTAGATTGATGGATCATAAAGGCAGAGTATCTCTTTCTCGCTCTCAAAATCTTTTTATTTTTTGTACCCACCATGACACTTAAAACAATAATATTTTTAAAAGTAAGAGCTCAATAGTGTATTTTTCAAATGATCCCAGAATGTGATCTTTTAATCAACTTTAAAATTCTTTTATTTACTGCTCCTCTATTGATACTCTTGTTTTTATTTGGGGGGGAGTATGTTTGCTTTACAGCGTTGTTTCTGCTGTACAAAGAAGTCAGTCAGCTATGTGTGTGTGTGTGTGTGTGTGTGTGTGTATAATTTTTTTCCCCTCCATCTTGGCCCTGCCTCCCATTCCCCCTTACCATTGGAACTCTCGATGTGTCATATTCATGCTCAGGTCAAGCATGGATTCTCTGCCCCCTATTTTTGCAGGAAAGGCTATTCATTATTATTGACTCAGGAAAATAAACTTTTCTTTCTCCTTTCATTTTCTGTGTTTACTTTTCCTGAAATATTCCCAAGGGTGTTGCTTCTCTTCATAACCAAATTAAACAAACTTGTTCATTGTTTTTCCTTTCCCTGACTTACCTTTCTTATTCCATACTGTTATTTCCATCCTTCACACGCAAAGACATTTTTGCAGCTTATGTGTCTTGATTTTCTACAAATATCAATTTATTGATAGTTCTACCTTAAAAAGAAGTGTACTACTTATTCAGCAGTATTCTTTTTTTAATCGATTTTTTCAGGTATACTGGGAGGTGGATCATAGAGGATCCTGCTGTGATATATGTCTGAAAGTGTTTTGCCTATGTTCTCCTCAAGGAGTTTTATAGTTTCTGGTCTTACGTTTAGATCTTTAATCCATTTTGAGTTTATTTTTGTGTGTGGTGTTAGAAAGTGGTCTAGTTCTATTCTTTTGCAAATGGTTGACCAGCTTTTCCAGCACCAC
>SJYC01044999.1:0-24518 GCA_006408675.1 Madoqua kirkii | reverse complement strand
TCCTGCTGTGATATATGTCCGAAAGTGTTTTGCCTATGTTCTCCTCAAGGAGTTTTATAGTTTCTGGTCTTACGTTTAGATCTTTAATCCATTTTGAGTTTATTTTTGTGTGTGGTGTTAGAAAGTGGTCTAGTTCCATTCTTTTGCAAATGGTTGACCAGCTTTTCCAGCACCACCTGTTAAAGAGACTGTCTTTACTCCATTGTATGTTCTTGCCTCCTTTGTCAAAGATAAGGTGTCCATATGTGTGTGGGTTTATCTCATGGCTTTCTATCTTGTTCCATTGGTCTATATTTCTGTCTTTGTGCCAGTACCATACTGTCTTAATGACTGTGGCTTTGTAGTAGAGCCTGAAGTCAGGCAGGTTGATTCCTCCCGTACCATTCTTCTTTCTCAATATTGCCCTTGCTATTCGCAGTTTTTTGTATTTCCATACAAATCTTGAGACAATTTGTTCTAGTGAGCACAATTTAAGGATAATGTGGAAAACAAAATTATAAATAATATACATTAAGTGAAAAACTCAAGAAAACACCATACCAGTGAAAGTAAAACAACACAGAGGAAAAATTAGATACATCCCTTAATTTAAATGAAGTAAATTTTATTTTTAGAACATATGGATTAGCAAGTACACATGCAAATTGCAAAAGGTGCTTAAAACCTAATTAAACTATCTTGAGAGTGCCCTCATGCTGAATCTTTAAGATCAAATAAGCCTCATTATCACACTAACCTTCTTTCCACACACTTGTTATACAAGTGTCATTAATTAATTAGTCATTATGCAGTTCTTTAAGAGCTGGCCACCTCAGGAATGTTTTGTAACATTACCCAGTCCTTGTACACACAAATGTAGTCTATGAAATATCACTTCTATCAACCCCTGAAAACTAGTCTAGTAAACCTTGTCAGACTGATTTAAATATGCATGTAGATATAATCAGGTTGAAGTTTTACAAAGAAAAATAATTTTGCAATATGAAAAATAAGACAATACATTCATGTATACCTAAAGATACATAAGCATGCTGACTTATACTATAAAAGAATTCTGACAGAATGAATTTAGATCTTAGTCAATCATTGGTGAGTGCAAAACAATGGTATCTGAGAATAAGTCATCTACCCAAGAGATTTGCTCCAATTAACAGAAGACTACACACATCTCTGATTCGTGTAGAGATGGCTATCTCTCTCCTCTGCCCTTACTAAGACCCCAAGCTGGAAGAGGACAAAGCATCTGCTTGGTGTTTTGAGAATGACTGGACACAGTCAGACCATCCCTTCTCATATCCTGGATTCGTTCTGGTCTTTTGTCTGTAGATCAGTGGCCTCAGCCTTGTTTCTCTGCTGAGATCTAGAGTGATGTTATTTATGGATCTTCTAAATGCCCCAAATCGGATGATCTGGGAAAACTTGAGAAATTCACAGAGTTCCTGTGATTGATAAATTCACATGAGGATAGATTACAGATTAGAAATGGCTCCAGTAGATAACTTAGCTCTCATGGTATATGCCTTGGAGCTGATTAAAAATATGTGTGTATATATATATATATATATAGGTACAAAAGATGGTTTCTATATGCTGTAGCCTCAGCCGGTAGCCTTAGGTCCTAAGCTTTCAATATATGAAGTTGTTGGATTTGATCCCTTTGAAAGACTTTTGTCCTTGAGGGATTAGCTGTGTTTATGCAGGAGAGCCCAGTGACAAAAACACAGGTCTTGGGAGGCAGGTTGCCCAGCTTAAGGGTTATCATGGTTGAACTTTGAATGACAGAGGGGCACTTTCTCTGAAATTTCAATCACAATTGAAGCAAGGATAGGTGCTTTTTAATGATCAGCAAGTGACTTTTACTATGTTTCTCAACCAAGTTGGTAGGAAGCATTTTAATGGAATTTTTTCCTCAATGATTAGGCAGTTAATTTCCATTAGTGTTACGAAGTACTAGGTACAAGGTATTGCTTTATGTTATTAGTAGCAGCCCTAGGTTGGCAGTACTAAACTGCCCCAATTCCATTAACTGCTTCTATTTACAAACGAGAGCTTCTGTAAGGAAGGGCTTGTTCAAAACCTAACAAGTACTCTGGTTTCCTTATTTATGTAAATGCTGGTCATGACTTCAGATTGCAGAGGTCTACAATCTGTCTTCATTCAAAGACAAATAATATATTAGCAAACAAATACAAAGGGAAAAGTCCCCTATTTAAAGGAAATAAATCTCAAAAGCTGGATAGGAAAAAAAAAACAAAAAACCCACACACCTCAAAACTTTAAAAGCTAAAACACTAAACAGCAGTTAAAGTTCCATATCTCTAATGTCTCTAAGAAGGAAGTTTGCTCAGTTTGTCAAGGAGGACCTGACATGGTTTAAAATACTTACTTCAATGATTCATCTGGGCATGATTAATAGAAATTGAAAGCAAAATAAAGGGAGAAACTGATTAACCTGGAGAGAGAGATTTACAAGAGAGATTTACTTAGGAGAACATCTTAAACGACAGAGAAACCACCAGATATGAAAAGGAAAGTTAGATCTTAAATTCAGTACACACACACGCATGCATACAAGCACACATAGGCATGTACACACAAACATGCACATACATGTACACACACATCATGGAGAGGTGACTGAGGACTAAATTTTCTTAAAATAGATATAATTAGAAAATGAGGAGTGGAGAAGGCGGTGGCACCCCACTCCAGTATTCTTGCCTGGAAAATCCCATGGGTGGAGGAGCCTGGAAGGCTGCAGTCCATGGGGTCGCTGAGGGTCGGACACCACTGAGCAACTTCACTTTCACTTTTTACTTTCATGCATTGGAAGAGGAAATGGCAACCCACTCCAGTGTTCTTGCCTGGAGAATCCCAGGGACGGGGGAGCCTGGTGGGAGGCCGTCTATGGGGTCTCACAGAATCAGACACGACTGAAGTGACTTAGCAGCAGCAGCAGAAAATGAGGAAAAATTTTAGTTGTCTATTTAATAAAATGATTGGTAGTCTCCAACAATCTGACACCAGAGGAGTCTGAAAAGATCTCAGCGAGCAAGCTAGGCTGACTCTTCAAAGGAATCCACAATAAGGAACTAATCAGAAACGTTTATTCATTTATCAATGTGCATTTATTCAGGAAATATTTATTGAGTCATAACTATGTTCAAGGCACTGTGCAAGGCATGTGAAAGCAGAAAAAGAGGGAGATAACAAGAGAAAGAGAGTAAATCTCCTCTAGTGAGGGAAGGCCAAAACTGAACTATAAACTTATTAGGTAAAATTGACTTTATTTAATTAAATTTAAGATGCTACTATTTATGTCTCATTAACAAGAAAATGTTGCTAGTTGACAGACATTTTGTTTTTACACCCATTATTATATATAGAATGTATCACTATTTCAAAGATGTTGGCATAATGAGGAAATAAACAATGTTAATACTTTTCTAGGCTGCTGCTGCTGCTGCTAAGTCGCTCCTGTTGTGTCTGACTCTGTGCGACCCTACAGACGGCAGCCCACCAGGCTCCACTGTCCCTGGGATTCTCCAGGCAAGAACATGGAATGTGTTGCCATTTCCTTCTCCAATGCATGAAAGTGAAAACTGAAAATGAAATCACTCAGTCGTGTCCAACTCTTAGCGACCACATGGACTACAGCCCACCAGGCTCCTCCATCCATGGGATTTTCCAGGCAAGATACATCTTTTAAGAAAGTAATAGCACTATCCATAAATAAAATCAAGAGGGACGAAGACTGTGGGAAGGTGGGGATTAGTCCTCATCTTAAACTGTATAGTTTGAATAAGTCTTTGTTGGGAAAAGGACATTTAACTAAAGAGTTTAATGTGGTTGAAACTTAGCCTTGTTGGCATTTGGCTAAATATCTTCAGGTTTAGGGAATAGATGCCTGCAAACTGGTTATATTAATGAAAAGAAAAGCAGTGGACACTAAGAGCAGATAGAGTAGAGTTTGCAAGAGAGAAGTGAACAGGATAGGAAGATACTTCAAAATCAGAAAACTTATGGTTTTGATGGGCTTTCAAGAGACTGGCTTTTAATCTGAGTGACATTAGGAGTCAATGTAGAATTTTAAGCAGAGGAAGGGTGTGACTTAACTCATAAATGTGAAGTTAGATATACAAAAAATAGAAATAATAATTTTAGTTATGGTTACTGAAGTGTAAGAATAACAACCCATAAGACTCTAGGCAAGATAATGATGGATCATGTCTGGGCATAGGTTAGATATCATTTTAATGGGAGAATTGCCCCTGGGTGGGATTACTCAAATCAATAAGGAAAGTGTGGAAAACTTTTGTTTGAACTATAAATGCTTTTGGCAGATATAGATGTAATATTTTCAAATCTCTCACTGTGACAGATCCATAAGACTACATACAGAGAAATCCATGAGAACAAATATGTGTGGACCAGAAAGCAGAGAACAATAAAAGAAGGAAGACCCTTGTTTCTGCCACACTGCCTTACAAAACGAAAAAGGAAAAAGCCAAATGAAGTGGCTTATTCTTTCTGAAAGAAATAATGGAACAGTTAAGAGCAAGAGAGTATTAGAAACAAGAGGAAATGTAGCAGAAATTAATATAGCACAGGATCTAGAAACTTTCAAACTGAGGGTGTGAAATATTGTGGAGTTCACGGGAAGTTTAGCTTTGTAGCAGCCCCGAAAGCACAGCTTGTAGAAACATTAATCTCATTTTCTGTTTCAGAATCAGGTAGAAGATATATGCCAGATAAAACAGCATGGGGGTTTGGTGTAATCTCTAGGGACTTAGTTTCACAAATGCAAGTAATTCCATCTTGGCACTGGGTCCAAATTTCCCCAGGAAAATATGATTGTCTTAACTGCTTTCTGAGAGAGCTCTCAGTCTGCATGGACTGATCTTTCTCCCAGAAAGCTTATGAACACTGGGCTCTTGTGGCAAAATCAGGCTCAATGTACACAAAATATATTCTTCCTTCTTTTTGAGCACAGAGCTACTTTACTTTTCTCAGATTTCTTTATGTCAGACAGAATAATTATGTGTTTTGCTAAGCAGGCAAAACATTATCTGATACCACAATTCCTACTCTTTAAAAATTTCCTACACAGTCCTTCACATGTGGTCTCTCCAGTGCTTGAGGAAAACGATTCTAAGACTATTTCAGTGTGGAGATATCCACCCTCTCCCCTTCAATTTCTACAGTTACCCAAATAAGATCTCTTTTATAAGTCATGGTGCAGTATGAACTAACTATACAAATGTTGAAGCTTACTTACTCATAATTGCTGTATTTTATCTCATAACCAGGCTCAGGTAACAAACAGTTCACTGCTGGATCAAGGGCATTCAGTAGCATTGTCTTATGTGATATTATGGGCTTCAGAGAGACCAGTCCTGGATCACGAGAGGATTGCATGAAACAGAGTCTCCTGTTTAGACCCCTAACTGAACTGGATTGCAGTAGAAATGAGAAATCAACATGATAAATAAAGTTATATATTGGCTAACCTACTAGAATAACAGAGAAACCACATAGTCACTGGCTTAAGATATAAATCCTGATATATGATCATAAAGTGGTATCGTGATTTCATAGTGTGGCTATGGATTAAGCTATTTTAACACGGAACCAAATACCTTGGCTAAAACAAGATATTAGACTTGTAGGCAGCCAGATGATTGAGGAACTTGTTCTCATTGCATACCCAATGCATTTGTTTCTTATTTTTGCTGTAACATATTAAGTAACCTAAATTTATTTTCTTACATTTCTGAAGGCCAGAAATCAAAACTAAGTTTTACTAAGGTGCCAGCACGGTTGGTTCATTTTGGAGACTCTAGGGGAAACTCCACATCCTTGGAATTTCTGGCTTCTTAGGTTACCTACAATCCTTGGTCTATTACTAATTCTTCAAATTACTCTAACTTCTTGCTTTTGTCATCACATCTAATTTCTTCTTTGACTTTCTTGCTTCTTGTATATGGGGACCCAGATAATTACACTTAGAGCCTACCAGAATCATATCCTTATCTTGAGAACTTTAATCATCTATGCAGGTTGCCTTTGCCATATAATGTAGCATTCACGTGTTCCAAGGATTAAGATGCGTATAGCTTCTGTGAGGACACTTTCAACCCTCCATTCTCAGGCACCTTCTATTTTTATTATTTTGCTAACTTCAAGCATAACTTTCTTTCTCAGAATTAAGAATAGATCCTCCAGCTACCACCATCAGACCCATATTTTTTAAAAAAGAGAGAGAGAGAAAGAAACAGGGAAAAAAGGAAGGAAAAGCACATATCTTTTCTCTTATGATCACAATTCAGGTATTAAATGCATTAGTTATGCTCACATTCTATTGGCCAAAACTTTGTTACAGGGAAACATTTAGCTTCAAAGGGAAGTGGAAAGACAGGTTTTGGTAGGTTGCCTTAGGCTTACTAAAAGTGATCCTTTATTATTAAAGAAAGCTGAAGAGAGTTATTCGGTAGATAGCAACTCACATATAGTGACAAAATTAATCTGTTTATCTATGGTTTTGAGCAATTAAATATAAGAGTTTTGTCCTTGAGTAGTTTATATAGAAAGAGAAATATTATACCAAGAATAACCATTGAGGGTGGGGAGGGGTCATTCTCCTTTCTTCACATACTACTGAGCACCTGCCATGGTTTCCAGCAGAATTAAGTACTGAACTCTGAGAATAAAGATGAAATTTCTTGGAATTACCTGTAATTTCTAAATTTATTTGGTATTTTCTTGATGATGCCCACATTAATCATATCCACTAACTTCCAGAATTGTTACAAATGAGGATCATGGGAAACTTGCCTTTAATTAATATAATCTTTCATGCTTTAAAATGATTTTTATAAGATAGAAGATCCTGATGAAACTTAAGAAGGGCTAAGTCCTCTGCCTTAGATAAACAGAATAAAAAACACAACAGTTATCAAATACTGAAAATCAGCAGCAGATGACTGTGATTCCTGAAATAAGACCAAAAGAAAAATAAAAGGGATGAGCTATATAATGCCTTGGGCTTCCCAGGTGATGCTAGTCGTGAAGAACCCACCTGCCAATGCAGGACACATAAGAAATATGGGTTCAGTCCCTGGGATGGGAAGTTTCCTGGAGAAGGGCATGGCAACCCACTCCAGAATTCTTGCCTGGAGAATCGCATGGGCAGTGGAGCCTGGGAGGCACAGTCCACAGAGTCACATAGAGTCAGATATGACTGACGTGACTTAGCACACATGTAATGCCTCAGCCATCAGCATTTGGTTGATATTGATGAGGAGGAGGGGAATTGAAAGGTCACAATGAATTAAAGATAAAGATTGTGAAATTCAAAAAAGCTTGGCAGTTGGAATTTGTAGGAGAGAGTACCAAAAAGTAGAGAAAGATGCTGAGAAAGAGCTATGGTAATCTGAATAGGGGTGGGGGTTGGGGGTGGCTTTGGTCCAATGCATAGAATAAAACTACACAAAGTTGCTTTGTGGACTGGAGAGATCTAACTGAAAAACCAGATTGGAGACCCTCATAGACTCCAGAAACAAGATATCTTAGAAAGATAACGAAATAAATTCTAACCTATAAATACCCAAATAAAGTTAAAAAAAAAAAACTCTAAAATACAAAATTGATTTACAGTAAATTAATGTCAAAAGAAAATTCAATACTTCTCAAAAGTATCCAACAAATCTCTCTCAATGGTTTTTATCAATCAATTTGAAAATATTTCAACAGGTATGAGAAGAAGAGAGAAAATTTGACTCACATGCAAGAAAAGTATTAGTCAACAGACACATACAATTTCATAGATGATGAAATTAGCAAAAAAGGTAAAACAATCTGGTATGGAAATAATGAAAGATTTAAAGAAAAACATGAACACAATGCGGATAAACATAGCCAGAGAAATGGGGAAAAAAGGACTAGAACTAAAAGTCTTATTAAATATTATGCAAGTTTGAAAGCAATAGAATAACATGTGAAAAATGTTGAAAGAAAACAAAAAGGAAAACTGCTCCAAATTCAATATCCAGTAGAAATCATTCTTTAATGAAGAAAAAATGAAAATGTCCTTAAACAAAATGGCAGAAAAAAAGTATCAGGAACAGATTTGAATTTCACATTGCTAAATAATGTCTAGTAGGCCAAAGGAAAGTTCAGAAATTTGGATTTAAGTGAAATAATGAGGGGATTAGGAAGGATAAATGTAAAGTCTGTTTTCTTTTTCTTTTAATTTTTGAAAGACATTTGACTATTTAGAGCAAAAATAATACAATATATTGTGAGGTTTATTACATATGTAGAATTAAAATGTTTGACAATGTTACCACAATGAGTGGAAAGGAGAGAGATCAGTGTATACTGTGTTAAAGTTCTTATATTTTATGTAAAGTGGTCAAATATGTGAAGATACATAGTAATACATTAAAGCTGTTTGCTGAGAACAGTTTCAGTTACGCCTTAAAAATCAAAAAAAGGGCTACAGTTGAGAAGCTTTTAGTGGTTGTTATTTAGTCACTAATCATGTCTGACTCTGCAATCCCATGGACTGTAGCCCACCAGCCTCCTCTGTTTACAGGATTTCCCAGGCAAGAATACTGAACTGGGATGCCATTTCCTTCTCCAAGAGATCTTCCCAACTGAAGGATCAAACCCTCAACTCTTGCAGCTCTTGCATTACAGGCAGATTCTTTACCACTGAGCCATCAGGAAAATCCAGAACAAGTTAATAAATAATTTTGAGATAAAAAACAAAAATTTAAAAGATATGTACTCCAACAGAAGGCAGAATATAAGAAAATAATGAAAAAAAGAGCTGATGCAACCATTTGAAAACAGATAGCACAGAGAAGGCGATGGCATCCCACTCCAGAACTCTTGCCTGTAAAATTTCATGGACAAAGGAGCCTGGTAGGCTGCAGTCCATTGGGTCACAAAGAGTCAGATACAACTGAGCGACTTCCCTTTCACTTTTCACTTTCATGCACTGGAGAAGGAAATGGCAACCCACTCCAGTGTTCTTGCCTGGAGAATCCCAGGGACAGGGGAAGCCTGGTGGGCTGCCATCTATGGGGTCACAGAGAGTCAGACACGACTGAAGCGACTTAGCAGCATGACAGAACAGTTAAATTCAGTGAGAATTATCCCAGGGTAGAGATGTTGATGTTCTCCCGAAACTATAAACTTCAAAAACTTTCACTTAAAGGAAACAAAATGAGAAAGTAGGAGGGGGCATGATTCTTCAGATATTATGCATTCTTAAAGCTTTCAGACTTTCTTTAGACTTTATGTCACAAGGGTATAAGAATTTAATTTTGAATATTAATTACTTTGGACTAATTTATTTGAAACTTTAATCTTTGAAGTATTACTTCTCTCTGGGAATTTAATAATTAGATTATATATTAAAATTTGAACATCTCTATGCTCTCACTATTGCATAATTGGAGTATCTTGATATCATGATTTAATCTAATTGCAGAAGCTCTGAAGAGCCCTATTGAACAGTATAACTAAACATAATGTAGCATGGGAACTAGAAAAAAATCTTCAGGCTTTGGAATTAATGGCTTAATGTACTGTCCTGCCATGTTCAGCTACTTCAGTTATGTCTGACTCTGGCTCCTCTGTCCATGAGGTTTTTAGACAAGAATACTGGAGTAGGTTGCCATGCCCTCCTCCAGGGGGTCTCCTTGACCCAGAGATCTAACTCAACTCTCCTATATCTCCTACATGGCAGGCAAATTCTTTACTATTGAGCTACCTGGGGAAGCCCAATGTACAGTCCTACCGTATTTCAAAGTCTTCTGGAAGAAAACATAGAGTACCCACCAGTAGTTCTCAAGGATACTACAAAAAGACAGCAATGGTATTAGGCTAGTGAGTAAGTGATAGTTGCTCAGTTGTGTCTGACTCTGCAACCCCATAGACTGTAGCCTGCCAGGTTCCTCTGTCAATGGAATTCTCCAGGCAAGAATACTGAAGGACATCCTTAGGTATGAGCGTCCCCCAGAACCATTCCAAGAATAAAACATAGTTCAGATAGTTGATCTGGGAAATGACCCCAGAAAGCACAATTAAAGATTAGGAAAAATAAGGTAGAGAAAAGAAAAACAGCACCAAA
Source organism: Madoqua kirkii (assembly GCA_006408675.1). Lineage (NCBI taxonomy): Eukaryota > Metazoa > Chordata > Mammalia > Artiodactyla > Bovidae > Madoqua > Madoqua kirkii. The sequence goes on along the minus strand of SJYC01044999.1, from coordinate 14,377 downwards.
AAAGGCTCAATTCCAGTGCCTTAGGAACTAAGAAATCAGGAACCACTAAAGAGCTGGAAGCTGGGCTTCCTGCTCATCAACCCTTGTTCCCCACTGGTTAAGGACTGTATCTGAGGACAGTCAATGCCTGGTACACCTGGAATGCACTGAGTGCAGTTGATAAAGCTTCTTGTGTCAAGTAAAGACCTAACTAAAGAGAGTGGGAAAGATCCCTACATGACCAGCTATCAGGGGATGTCCACAACACCTGAGAAGGAGGAGTGAGGTTTGGAGCCAATCATAAAAATTAAGGGGAAGGCTGACTTGATGTATGTCTGATCTCAACCCTTGAAGAAACAGCCACTCTCTATATATTTATTTTCAAGTCAAAATTAGGAGAACAAAACTGGAGATTCTGAAGAAGGATACACACCCCTGCATCACATGTCTCTGGGGAATCAAAACGTTGCAGCAGTAGTTCTCCAACTGGCATCAGGAGGGTTTGTTTGACACAGGTCCTCTTACCCCATGACCAGGGCATTCAGTAGTATGAGTGCACCCTGAGAATGTGCATTTTAAAAAATTGTAATATTAATAAACACATTTACAAAATAAAAATAGACTCACAGACATCAAAAACAAACATATGGGTACCAAAGAGGAAAGGTGGGAGAAAGATAAATTAGTAGTTTAACAGATGCACAGTAGTGTTAAGTGTTAGTTGCTCAGTCATGTCTGACTCTGCAACTCCGTGGACTGTAACCCTCCAGGCTCCTCTGTCTTTCGAATTCTCCTGGCAAGAATACTGGAGTGGCTAATCATTCCCCTTTCCAGGGGATCTTCCCAACCCAGAGATGGAACCATAGTCTCCTGCATTGCAGGCAGATTCTTTACCATCTGACCCACCAGGAAACCCTAACAGATGCCTGCTACTGTGTATAAAATAGATAAATATCAATGTCCTATTTTATAGCATGTGGAACTATATTTAATATCGGAAATAACCTGTAATGGGACAATTATTTTTTTTAAAGAATGTATATATTCTTCTAAGAATCTGCCTGTAATACAGGAGGCCTGGGTTTGATCCTTGGGTTGGGAAGATCTGCTGGATAAGGGAAAGGCTATCCACTGCAGTATTCTGGCCTAGAGAATTCCATAGACTATATAGTCTGTGGAGTTGCAAAGAGTCGGACATGGCTGAGTGACTTTCAGTTTCACTTTCACATATATTATGTATAATTAAATCACTTTGCTATACACCTGAAACTAACACAAGTGTAAATTAACTATATTTAAGTAAAAAAAAATTAATATTAAAAATAAAATAAGTTGTTTGTGCTGCTTGCCCAAGAACCATAGTTAGAGAATAACTGAGCCAGTGTAACTCTCAAAACCTCTCTCTCATCATCCTCTGATAACTCACAGTGGGAGGAAGAGAGAGGAAGAACTTAGCATTTTGCTCCCTGCTTTCTGGACCTTACTACTCACAGGAAGGTTTTATTACCATCTTTACTTTGTCCTTGCTAAAAACTTAGCTGGGAAGCCTCCCTGACACTGGGTGAGGAAATTCAATCTCATGATACAAGAAAAAGCAGGCCACTGTTGCTCCAGACTTAAGCTGCTTTGTCTCTACAAAGCTTTACCAGTAATGAAGGTGATGCTTTGATATCTATATAACTAACTCCAAGTGTTGTTTCCAAACTCTGAAGGAGAAAAATGCGGGTGTTCTACATAAACATTCTTATAAAGCCAGCAGTGTTTTTTTTTTTTTTGCAGAAGTTTTTAACATGAGTAGGAAAATGTCCACTTGATATTATGTGTGAGGTTTTCAACAATAAACCAGAAAGAACTGCATGTGTATGGGTCTATTTTGAATATGGACGAGCTTTCTGCCCAGAGGGTAGTGTAAACACCAAATGACATTTAAAATTTCATAGATTCTGTATCTTAAACTGAAGATCTAAAGACGATTCGCTTTGTGTAAAAAGGAAAAGAAAAGCATGAAATGAATTCTACTGGTAGAGTCAAGCTCCTTTGATTTATACATAATGTTTCTTCTGGCAAGGACACAGAAGCACTCTCATATTTCAATAATCTAATTTTGTATTGTTTGAAAAGAAAAAGGGCTATTGATAGACTTTTATTTAGCCTGCACCCTGGGATATTTAAGTAGACTTTGCACTTCAAAAACACTCTTTAACAAATTCCAATGACTTGTGGTATTTGCAGAGATTTTTATGGTAATCAATAATATATTTTATTTTTATTACTAATTGACAAACTGTTAAGATATGTTAACTTTCTTATGAAAACCTGATTTTCTAAAGTTCTTTTTAACCTTTTCTGAAAGGTGGATGGATAATGCAAAATGAATTAACTAGTTTCAGAGATTTATTGGATCCTTAAAAGTGCTATCTGTCCAATTTGCATTTCCTTGCATGTTCATTGTATTTTTCAGTGTCACAGTTCCTTCTCAACCATTCCTTTGTTATCGGCTTATAACTGTTTTGAATGATCTCAATTTTAGTATATTTACTTATACACAAATCATATCTTTAATGTTATTATGCCAATCATAAATATAAAATAAAGAAAAGGGAAACATCAAGAAAAGAGACAAATCACATTTTAGCAAATCACTTGCAGACTGTTATTTTTAACTAATCTTATCATTTCTAAATATTGTGTCATAAAATTATTATTCTATTATTTTTTGCATAATATGTTGACATACCAGCATACTCTGTGATAAACAGGACTAGTTACTTACTCAGTATTTATTCTCACCTTCCTTCCTTCCTTCCTTTTAAATAATTGAACACTTCAATGTTGTGAATGACAAAACCCCAATGTCAAAGAAACATCTTTTGCAATCTCTATGTTTAGAAAGCCAATGCAGTTATTATCGGCACTCTCTTTAAAGTTCCTTTAAAAGTGGGCTCTTGGTGTCAGGGACTATTTTCCTGCCTCTTGCTTCCTTTTTCCTTCTTGAAATGTGAAATTGATGACTAGAATTTTCACCTCCACTTGGAAACATTGAGAAAGGAAACAACATGCTAAGAACAGGTAGTGGAAGCATAGCATGGTGATGGCGTTGTGGAATTGCCCTCCTGAACCACCTCATCTGGACTTCTTTTATGCATAAGAAAACCACATTGGTGTCTCCCTCAAGCCCTGTTATTTGGCGTGTTTGTTACAGCTGCTGAAGATAATCTATTACCAATACATGCATAAGACATTTTCTACCCAGCATCTTTACTTATTCAAATAAGCTTAAATATGAGAAAATGATCTTTGAAATATACTTATTGGCTTCCCCAGTTGATAAAAAATGCAGTAGAACAAGGGAGTTTTCTTTTTCTTAGTCAGTTGTGGTTGAATTTGATGAACATTTTTCCCCCCTCTCAGCTAAGGCCAGAACTGGAAAGTTACATCTAAACATCTGGGTTTCTAAACATCTATCAGATTTTAATGGCCCATACACTCCTTTATATATGCTTGACCTAAAGAAGTGTATTTTTACTAGACAGAAATTGCCAGGTACCTTAAAAAGATGTTCTGAGAGAAGGTTTTACATTTCTTTCTTTCTCGTACCCTGTACTAGTAATATTTGACCAAGGTGGTATCCCAGTTAATTTTTCAATTTGTTTCTCACTTCTCATGTTCTCACCTATTGTCTTACTTATCACTTCCTTACCTTATCATTTATTCTGTGGTCCATCACTATAATCATTGTTTAACAACTTCCTTAAATTTCTAGTACCTGTCTCTCTCCCACCTACTCACTTGACAAAATAAAATATTGGTTAAATCCAAATCTCTTCTCTCTATAATTGCAAATGCACAACCAACCACAGCAGAAGAAAAATACATCGATATTTATCATCTCAAGGAATCCAAAGGTCTGAACAACATTCCAACTACATACTGCTATTTTCATTATCCTTCCTACATACCTCTCCTCCTCAAAGCACTAAAGCTCTCAACTCTGCATCCTCAATAGTTGGTATTCCTCATGTCATGAAATAATCCAAGCAATGCAAATAAGATTTTCTTATGCTCTCTCCCTGAGCATCTTCCCCAGTGTCTTCCTCCTGGTTTAAAGAGATTAACTGACAATCTTTCAAAGAACAACTCTTCCATTTGTGTACTAGATTATACCAACTTTTAAAAGATTTGATTACTACAATTTTCCTCTTTTTCTCTGATATAAGCTACTTAATTTTTATTGGATTACTCACATCAACATAAAAGATAATCACACATGTAATTTTTTTATAAAATTCTTTCTCTTAATCCTACATCACTCTCTAGTCACGGCACAGTTCTCTCTCTGTTCCCTTTTAATCTATATAATAGCATTGCTTCTCTTTGCAAACCCCATCAGCAAACGTAGTAGGAGAAAATAGAAGACTGGTTTTAATCCCAAGTTTAGAAATCTTTGTTCCCAGAAAAAGGAAAACCTTAGTGCTCAATCAAGATAATCACTGCTAGTACTGAATCTGTAATGCTAAGCCTGATAATGGCAGAAAATTCACAGTGTTTTCTGAGACCTCATTATTCCTTTATTCTTGTAGTCCATGTTCAGAAAAAAATCTGAGATCAGAGTAAATAATTCATCCACAGGAGGGATGAAATCAGAACATTCATTTCCCCAGAACCTCTCAGGGCACATTTTATGACACAGGCTCAAAACCTTCTTCCTGGGCTTCCCAGCTGGAGCATGGCAAATGAGTGAGTTATGTAAGAAACTTACATCAGATGTGAATGGGAAGCAGACACTTGAAAGAGCAACCATTCAGAATAGTTCTCATGTGTTACATCACAATTACTTGAGAAGCTTATCAAAATGAAGATTTTAAATCAGACTTCTAGAGAGTGCTGTTGAAACTCAAGTTCTATACTTTTGATAATTTTTCCTGTTATCCTGATGCACTTAGAACATGTACCATGCCCTTCTCAACAAACTAGCAAGAGTTCTTACACAGCTGCTACTTAGACTGGACAAACATGGGCTGAAAGTGAGGATGCTCTAGATAAAAGTGATTATTTAGTGTTGTCATTGTTTAGTTGCTAAGATTTGTCCGACTCTTTGGCAACCCCATGGACTGTATCCTGCCAGGCTCCTTTCTCCATGGGATTTTCCAGGCAAGAATACTGACCTGGTTTGCCATTTCCTCCTTCAGGGGATCTTCCCAACCCAGGGATGGAACCATGTCTCCTACATTGGCAGGTGTATTCTTTACCACTGAGCCACCAGGGAATGAATGGTTAGCCAAGAACAACACTGGAGAATGTTTCTCCCATATATATATATATGCTCAAAACAAAAAAAAGCACAATGCATCAGTCTTGATAATTCATCTACTAGCCAGTAAAAATTACAACAAAGAGGGAGGCAATGGCCAAACTTGCTACAACCACTTCATCATGGAGGCAGCACCCACATAACAAACATCCCACATACATACTTGTCCTGTCTTCCCAGGACTGTGTGTCCTCCAGAATAGTTGCTATCTCTGAATGCCCTATTTTAAACATCTGAGATCACTGGGAACAAGCATGCTTCACTTCTTTCATATCCTGTCTGCTTTCTTCACTGGTTTCCTTGAAAGTCCATTTCTATGCCTTAACCCATGTCTAGTTGACAACTAGGTTTGCACCAGAACCAAGGTCTAAATCTGCGTCTGTGGAGTGCCAACAGTAGTTAAACTATTGCCAGAGTCATTCCAAGTCTTTGATGAAAATCCACCAACCTCCAGCTTTAGAAAGATTTATTAAACATAAATCTTTAAGTTAAAGGGTCCAGAGATAAGAAAGGATGTTACAAATAAACAATCACACCAGCCACCTTGCTGTTCTTACAGAAAGCCTAGTAAATTTCTGCCTCCATTTTGTAAACTATAGAATAAATTAATGTATATATCTGTATGGGAATTAATTAGTGTGTATTAATGAATCATATATGAAATTCTATATCATCAATTCAACTAAGAAAAATCTGAATTAAGTCATAAATAAAATAAAGCACTGATCATAAAATTGTTATCAGCCTACTTGGCCAATGCTCATAGCAATTAAATTGATTATTGAAATTATAAAACTCAGTTCAGTTCAGTTCAGTTCAGTCACTCAGCTGCGTCCGACTCTTTGTGACCCTGTGGACTGCAGCATGCCAGGCCTCCCTGTTTATCACCAGCTCCTGGGGTTTATTCAAACTTATGTCCATTGAGTTAGCGATGACATGCAATGGTCTCATCCTCTGTTGTGCCCTTCTCCTCCTGCCTTCAATCTTTCCCAGCATCAGATTCTTTTCCAATGAGTCAGTTCTTCCCATCAGGTGGCCAAAGTACTGGCCTTTCTTAGTCATTTGGGATGGTCTTTGAATATCTACTGAAGAAAAAACAATTAAAACAACCCCACATTTCTTACCATTCACTTGGAAGATGTGAGTCTGATAGATGTTTTCATAGCCCTCTGCATAGCAGGTGTAATTCCCCATGTGAGTTGTGGTGACTTTGGTTATATACAAGGACCCATCATCTCCAAAGTCCTATAGGAAAAAAAAAAAATTAAATAGAATTAGCCATTTGCCCTTAAAATATATTTTATCAGTTTACATGTTAAAAATGTGTACTCAAAAAAGTAAACTAATATCTTTAAATTATGGAAATGACCACTGTTAATGGTTAGTTAGTTCAATAAACTTGGAAGGCTTTATGGGCTATAATTACTTATCTCAAATTAAGGGGTTTTTTTTTTAAGTATAACTTCTTAGTATTTATTTGAAATATATGAGCTTATATAAAATAACTGAAGTTTATTTATTCTAATTCAGCTTACATTTTAATTAATAAAGGCCTACAATGCTTTTTCTTATTTATAACTAAAACAAACAGCTGTTAACTACATTCTTCACATTTGCAATTTTTATACTCTTTAATTATATATTTACCCAGGAAAAAATATTAAAGCAGTGTGGTCTCAGAGATGGAATTTATACCCATGTGAATAGATCATGATTTTTTCAAGCCTCCTTGAAACAATCAGTACATTAGACAAAAATCACTGTGCCCTTTCAAATTTATGAAGAAACATGCGTTAAAAAAAAGAACAAATAATCTTGCATTTCTTATCAAAATCAAATTCAAGAAACATCTCTGAAACAGTAAAGACAAAAAAGCTTTGCTTTTATAAAGGCAATGAATATACTGGCAAAAATCATCTCAATAAAACTTTTCAGAATTTTGCAAATAGACAAAGGCTTGCACCAGCCCACAGAGCATTTACTGGAAAAAGTGGCTGCCTCTCAGAAAGCACAGTAGGCTGATAGTCTCCCTCTCTTCACAGCTACATAAAAGCCTTGGACCACCAACTTTATGATTTGACTAACAGTGAAAATCATCATACCTCAGACCTCAGAGTAGGGAAAATCCTACCCTCAGAAAGTCATCACAATCTAACCTAAGTAGCAGCTCCCTGAATATTTCCAATTCAATGACCTTTTCTGTGAGCAAGACTTGGAGCTGAGTCTCTGTAAATAGTCCTGCCCCTAGGGCTAGTTTTTGAAGAGAAACTTTAGCATTTGTATAACATTATAGCTTCCTATGGCAGAGATATGCAATGGAGATAACAAGGACATCAAAACTCTCTAAAATGAAAACCAGAAGGTGTTCACAAAGTGGTTTGAAAAGATCTCATATTCCAGGAATCTAGAAACCCACAGAAATGTGCAAGACTATGTGTACAACTAGAAAATGTAGACTTTCTTTACATTTTAAGAGTAAGAGAGAATACATAATTTCTCATCTCTGTCTGAGCTTGAGGCCCTACACAAGCAGAACAAAGGCTTAGACAGATTTGTAATGCTTGCAGAAGTATTCGTTGCATAATGCAAAACAGAAATAGAGCACTGGACACTACATATGATTGAGGTATTAACCCAAGAAGATATAAAAATTACAAATATATACACACCCAACTTAGGAGCAACACAATACATAAGGCAAATGCTAACAACTATTAAAGGGGAAACTGACAATAGCACAATAATAGTGGGGACTTTATCACTCCTCTTATACAAATGGGTAGACCATTGAGACAATTAATAAGGAAACACAAGAATTAAATGTCACATTATATCAGTTGGACATCTGATATCTATAGGATATTTTATCCAAAAGAGTAGAATCATGTCTTGGTTAGTTTTAAAAAATTGAAATCATTTCAGGTAACTTTTCTAACCACAATACTATAAGATTAAATATCACCTACAGGAAAAAAATGTAGAAAATACAAACACATGGATGCTAAATAATACATTTCTGAATAACCAACAGGTCACTAAGAAATCAAAGAAATCCAAAAATATCTAGAAACAAAGGACAATGAAAACACAACTCAAAACCTATGGGATGCACTAAAAACAGTGTTAAGAGGGAGTTTATAGCAATACCAGCCTATTTCAAGAAACAAGAGAGAACAAATAAACAACCTAATCTTACACATAAACCACCTAGAAAAAGAATAAGAAGAAAAACAACAGCAACAACAACAAAGGAAAAAAAATAGTAGAAGAAAAGAAAATATAAAGGTCAGAGCAGAAATAAGTGGAAATGAAATGAAGGAAAGCAGCAAAGATCAAGAAATCTAAAAGCTGGTTCTTTAAGAAGATAAACAAATTGACCAACCATTAGTCAGACTCATCAATAACAAAAGGGGGAAGACTCAAATCGGTAAAATTAGAAATGAAAAAGAAGTTATAACAGAAAATGCAAAATCATAGAATCATGAGGCTACTGTGAGCAACTATATGCCAATAAAATGGACAAACTGGAAGAAATGGACAAATTCTTAAAAAGCATAACTTTTCAAAACTAAAATGGAAAGAAAAAGAAAAGATGAACAGACTAATCACAAGAATGGAAACAGAAACTATAATCAGAAAAATTCTGATAAACAAAAGCCAAGGGCCAGATGTCTTCACAGATTAAATCTATCAAATATTTAGCAAAGAACTAAAACTTATCCTCAAACTCTTCCAAAAAATTGCAGAAGGAGGAACACTCCCAAGCTCATTCTATAAAACCACTATCACTCTGATAACAAAACCAGTCAAAGATATTACAAAAAAAGAATATTACAGGTCAATATCACTGATAAATATAGATGCAAAAATCTTAAAAAAATACTAGCAAATAGAATACAACAATAAAAGGATCATACATCATGATCAAGCAGGCTTTAACCCAGGTATGCAAGGATTCCTCAGTATACACAAAAACAATCAATGTGAAACATCATATTAACAAATTAAAATATAAAAACGTATGATTATTCCAAAAGATGCAGAGACAGCTTTTTGACAGTATTCAAACACATATTTATGATAAACAAAATAAAACAAACAAACAAACAAAAACACACCAAAACTCCAGAAAGTAGGTGTAGATGTAACATCAGTTCAATCATGTCTGATTCTTTGTGACCCCATAGACTGCAGCACACCAGGCTTCCCTGTCCATCACCAATTCCCAGAGCCTTCTCAAATGCATGTCCATTGAGTTGGTGATGCCATCCATCGTCTCATCCTCTGTTCACTTCTGCCTTCAATCTTTCCCAGCATCAGGGTCTTTTCTAATAAGTCACCTCTTTGCATAAGGTGGCCAAAGTATTGGAGTTTCAGCTTCAACATCAGTCCTTCCAATGAATATTCAGGACTGATTTCTTTTAGGATGGACTGGTTGGATCTCCTTGCAGCCCAAGAGACTCTCAAGAGTCTTCAACATCACAGTTCAAAAGCATCAATTCTTCGGTGTTCAGCTTTTCTTTATAGTCCAACTCTCACATCCATACATGACTACTGGAAAAACCATAGCCTTGACTAGATGGATCTTTGTTGGCAATAATCTCTCTGCTTTTTAATATGTTGTCTAGGTTAGTCATAACCTTTCTTCCAAGGAGCAAGTGTCTTTTAATTTCATGGCTGCAGTCACCATCTGCAGTGATTTTGGAGCTCCAAAAAAAAAGTCTCTCACTGTTTCCATTGTTTCCCCATCTATTTGACATGAAGTGATGGGACAAAATGCCATGATCTTAGTTTTCTGAATAGGTTTTAAGCCAACTTTTTCACTTTCCTCTTTTACTTACATCAAGAGGTTCTTTACATATCTGAGATTATTGATATTTCTCCTAGCAACATACCTTTACATAATAAAGGCCATATTCCACCAAACCCACCACAAATATTATCCTCAATGTTGAAAACCTGAAAGCGTTTCCTCTAAGAAAAGGAACAAGACCAGGGTGCCACTTTTGACACTATTATTTAACATTGTTCTAGATTTCCTAACCACAAAAATCAGAAAAGAAAAAAGAGATAAAAGGAATCCAGATTGAAAAAGAAGAAGTAAAACTCTCACTGTCTGCCAATGAGTGAAAGTCATTCAGTCCTGTCCGACTCTTTGAGACCCCATGAAATTCTCTAGGCCTGAATACTGGAGTTGGTAGCCCTTCTCTTCTTCCAGTTTTGCAGATGACATGACACTATATGTAGAAAACATTAAAGATACCACTAGGAAACTATTAAAGCTAATCAATGAATATAGTGACGTTTAAGGATATAAAATTAATATACAGATATCTCTTGCACTCCTATATGCTACAATGAAAATCATAAGGAGAAATTAAGGAAACAATCCTATTAACCATTGCAACAAAAAGAATAATATACAGGAATTAACCTATCTAGAGAGATAAAAGACTTGTTTGTAGAAAACTTTAAGACACTGATGAAACAAATCAAAGGTGACACAAACATATGGAGAGTTATACCATGTTTTCTGTATTGGAAGAATCAATATTGTGAAATGACTATATTACTCAAAGCAATCTACAGATTCAATAAAATCCCTATCAAACTACCACTGGCATTTTTCACAGAACTAGAACAACCAAGTTCCCAATTTGTATGGAAACACAAAAGACCCTGAATAACCAAAGCAATCTGACAAAGAAAAATGGGGCTGGAGGAATCAGCCTTCCTGACCTCAGACAATACTACAAAACTACAGTCATCAAGACAATACGGTCCTGGCACAAAGACAGAAATAGCAACTAATGGAACAAGATTAAAAAGCCCAGAGATAACCCTGCACAATTATGGACACCTTATCCTTAGAGAAAAGACAGACACCTCAATGAGTAGTGCTGGGAAAACTAGACAGCTTGAATGAAACTAGAACAATTACCAATTCCATAAACAAAATAAACTCAAAATGGATATAAAGACTTAAATGTTAAAGCCAGAAACTATAAAACTCTTGGAGGAAAACACAGGCAGTGTACTCTTTGACATAACGACAGCAAGATCCTCTTTGAACCACCTCCTAGAGTAATGGAAATTTTTTTAAAAAAGGACCTAATTAAACTTAAAAGCTTTTGCACAGCAAGGTGAAAATGAAGTCGCTCAGTCGTGTCCAACTCTTTGCGACCCCATGAAATGTAGCCTATCAGACTCCTCCATCTATGGGATTTTCCAGGTAAGAGTGCTGGAGTGGATTGCCATTTCCTTCTCCAGAGAATCTTCCCAACCCAGGAATCGAACCAGGGTCTCCCACATTGCAGGCAGACGCTTTACCGTCTAAGCCACCGGGCAAAGGAAACAGTAAACAAGATGAAAAGACAACCCTCAGAATTCAGGAGAAAATAATTGCAAACCACACAACTGACAAATAATTAACCTCCAGAGTATATATGCAGATCCCATAGCTCAATAAAGATAAAAGGAATCCAGATTGAAAAAGAAGAAGTAAAACTCTCACTGTCTGCTAATGAGTGAAAGTCATTCAGTCCTGCCCGACTCTTTGAGACCCCATGAAATTCTCTAGGCCTGAATACTGGAGTTGGTAGCCCTTCTCTTCTTCCAGTTTTGCAGATGACATGACACTATATGTAGAAAACATTAAAGATACCACTAGGAAACTATTAAAGCTAATCAATGAATATAATGACGTTTAAGGATATAAAATTAATATACAGATATCTCTTGCACTCCTATATGCTACAATGAAAATCATAAGGAGAAATTAAGGAAACAATCCTATTAACCATTGCAACAAAAAGAATAATATACAGCAATTAACCTATCTAGAGAGATAAAAGACTTGTTTGTAGAAAACTTTAAGACACTGATGAAACAAATCAAAGGTGACACAAACATATGGAGAGTTATACCATGTTTTCTGTATTGGAAGAATCAATATTGTGAAATGACTATATTACTCAAAGCAATCTACAGATTCAATAAAATCCCTATCAAACTACCACTGGCATTTTTCACAGAACTAGAACAACCAAGTTCCCAATTTGTATGGAAACACAAAAGACCCTGAATAACCAAAGCAATCTGACAAAGAAAAATGGGGCTGGAGGAATCAGCCTTCCTGACCTCAGACAATACTACAAAACTACAGTCATCAAGACAATACGGTCCTGGCACAAAGACAGAAATAGCAACTAATGGAACAAGATTAAAAAGCCCAGAGATAACCCTGCACAATTATGGACACCTTATCCTTAGAGAAAAGACAGACACCTCAATGAGTAGTGCTGGGAAAACTAGACAGCTTGAATGAAACTAGAACAATTACCAATTCCATAAACAAAATAAACTCAAAATGGATATAAAGACTTAAATGTTAAAGCCAGAAACTATAAAACTCTTGGAGGAAAACACAGGCAGTGTACTCTTTGACATAACGACAGCAAGATCCTCTTTGAACCACCTCCTAGAGTAATGGAAATTTTTTTAAAAAAGGACCTAATTAAACTTAAAAGCTTTTGCACAGCAAGGTGAAAATGAAGTCGCTCAGTCGTGTCCAACTCTTTGCGACCCCATGAAATGTAGCCTATCAGACTCCTCCATCTATGGGATTTTCCAGGTAAGAGTGCTGGAGTGGATTGCCATTTCCTTCTCCAGAGAATCTTCCCAACCCAGGAATCGAACCAGGGTCTCCCACATTGCAGGCAGACGCTTTACCGTCTAAGCCACCGGGCAAAGGAAACAGTAAACAAGTGAAAAGACAACCCTCAGAATTCAGGAGAAAATAATTGCAAACCACACAACTGACAAATAATTAACCTCCAGAGTATATATGCAGATCCCATAGCTCAATATCAGAAAAAGAAACAGCCCATTCAATAAGTGAGTAGAAGACCTAAACAGACACTTCTCCAAAGAAGACATTCATATGGCCAGTAAACACAGGAAATATGTTCAACTTCACTAATTATTACAGTAATGCAAATCAAAACCCAATGAGGTATCAGCTCACATCAGTGTGAATGGCCATCATCAAAAAATCTACAAACAATAAATGCTGAAGACAATGAGGAGAAAAGGGAACCCTTTTGCACTGTTAGTAGGAATGTAATTGATTCAGTCACTATGGAGAACAGTATGGAGACTCCTTAAAAAACTAGGAATAAAACTACCATATGAAATACTGTTCCTACTACTGTGCATATACCCTGAGAAAACCATAATTGAAGTGGACGCATGTACTTCAGTGTTCATAGCAACAATATTTACAATAGCTAGGACACGAAAACCTAGATGTCCATTGACAGATGAATGGATAAAGAAGAATGTGTTACATATATACAATGAAATGCTACTCAGCCATACAAAAGAATGAATTTGAGTCAGTTTTAGTGAGGTAGATGAACCTAGAATTGTTATATAGAATGAAATAAGTTGGATGAATGAAGAAAATAGGATTGACATATATACAGTATAAAATAGATAACTAATGAGAAATGCTATATAATACAGGGAGCCCAGCCTGATACCCTGTGATGATCCAGAGTTATGGAATGGGAGGAGGAGGGAGGCTCAAGAGGGGGCTGAAATATGCATAATTATGGCTTATTTGTGTTGCTGTATGGCAGAAACCACCAGAACATGGTAAAGCAATTTACCTCCAATCAAAAAAAAAAAAGAGCATCATGCCAAAGTCTGGAACACATATTGATTCAAAATTTTTAATTAAGTCTCTATCCAGTAATTAGCTCACCACTAAGTACCTGAGCAAAGATTGCAGTAACCACATAAGCAAAGTAAAGAAATTAGATACATTAAACTTTAACAAAATTAAAAAAAAAACACAAAACTTCTATTCCCCGAAGGACACTATTCAAAAAGTTAAAAAAATACCATTCAGAGGAGAAAATATTTTTGAATTATTTGTTTCATAAGAATCTGTGTCCAGAATATGTAAAGAACTATATAACTGAACATTAAAAAGACACCTAATCAAATCCAAACAATGGATAAAGTATTTGAATAATATGTCTCAAGAAAGATTTACAAATGAGCAATAATCATATAATTTTA
>SJYC01044997.1:0-17878 GCA_006408675.1 Madoqua kirkii | reverse complement strand
TTTTCTTTAAGGTTTTTTTTTTTTTTTATTTACTTTTTAAAAGAGATCATTCTATATTAAAATTGGTAACTCTTTGTCATATAGAGTGTAAGTGGTTTTCCTAGTTTGCTATAAACTTACCTTTGTATCTCTTCATGATGATTCTTGGCATGCAAATACTTTTTAAGCCTAATGGGTTTACTTTCACATATGTGTTTAGGAAGATTGAAACTAGATAAACAGCCACTATATTTTATATTGAATTATTTAATATTTAAATATCTACCATATTTGACAGTGATTATGAGTGTACAATGAAAATTTTGGAGCTTTGTTTTTTTCAGAATGATCCAAACTGCCTCTTTTCCTATAATCTGTTGTTCTTCACAGACTTGAAGTTTATTTTGTGTAATACATGTACACAATACTTTTTCAGGTTTACACATCTCACCCTCATTTTTTGTTTATTTATTTGCATTGCTTATTTAATTTAATTTTCTTCATTTGATTCTTGGCTGAGTTTATTTTTCCCTATCCAAGATCATGTTGCATTATGCTTTTGGCATTTGCATGGGGAAATCCTTTTTTCCTACCTCCCACTCTCCCCAACACCACTTCACCCTTCTCGCTTCATCCCTAAATTACAGAGAGTCGTTTGCTGTCTCTTTCTGAATTTTGAAGACACTTTGACTTTTTACCATGGTAATATAATGAAGACTTTTGTATTCAATGTGACTTTTGTTATTTCAACTTAAAGCTCTTCCTTTTCTCCCTAAAGACCTTCCTTTTCCCGCTCAGATGTCGTGAGATGCTTCTTCTGAAATTTATTTTGTCTCAACCACATCCCTTTTGGTCTTTGCTTTTAACTCTGAAGCTTTCTTGTAGCTTCTCAATCTGAGATTGTATTTGGCCTTGCTGTGTTTAGGTGATTACCTCCACCCTTTTTTCTCTGTGCCATGAGGTTCATCTTCACTATCTTTGAGTCCAATGCATTGAATCCCCTCTCAGGGTCTCTTAGGCAGGCGCAGCTTCCTGCCTCATCCATGTTACACATCCTGTGTTCACTTCTAACTCCGGATGCATTATATTTTCTTGAACACAGGCTTCACAGTAACCAAGCTTTCTCCTTTTGCACAGTACAAGTGCTTTATTTTTCTCTGCAGACAATGGATTCCCTTTGTATCTCTCCTACTTTTGTTTAAGTCTTTTAATTTATCCCAAGGTTATCTTTAATCTCTTCTCTGCATCTCAGCTACTTCACTTGATCTTAACGTCTACTCTGTGTCAATAATATCCTATTCCTTTGTTCCAGGTAGTTCACCAGATTTAAGGCACTTAGTGTTTGTCTCTTCAGGTAAGTCTGCTTTATTCTTTGACACTCTTGAGAGATGTGGCTGTTTTTCTCCTTTATACAATTGTCCTTATTTTCTATCCTACCCTTCAACAGATGATTTATTTTCGTCTTTGCTTTCCTTTTCTTTCCACTTAGTTTCTCTCTGTATTGTGAACTTTTGTATTTCCCATCTCAGTTTCTTTTCATTTCGCGTCTCTTGTCACCTTCCTATCTGAGAAACATTACACTGCGTCTTAATCCTTCACATGTTGTTGCAGCCAAGTTAAATCATCTTTGCTCTCAATGGATTTTTCCTTTTAAAAATCACAGTAGATTTTTTTTTCCTACTTATTTTTAAAAGTGATGGTTCATCTGATCGTCTTTGTTGTACCTCATGTGTTTTTAGTTTGCTTAAGTTTAGCATTGGGCACCTGTTCCCTTTGCACTTTTCAGTGATTTATGGATTCTGTGTTTCTTTTAAATGTTTGAAATGTATTGGTCTTCTAATTGATTCAGAGTATATGATTTTCTTATTCCTTAAATACTAAATTGCTTTAGTGATTAAAAAGTAACCTATTCAATAAATACTTAAGCATAGCAACTTACCAGTGTGCCAGAGACTAAGAGGGATACATGAAAAGTATTAGAGGACACTCAGTCTGGACCCAATCAACTAGTGAAAACTTTAGGGGCAGTAAGAATTTGAGCACATCTAAAGTGGGGTTGCACAGAGTCGGACACAACTGAAGTGACTTAGCAGCAGCAGCAGCAAAGAATTTGTAGGTTTGGGATAAGGTAAGAGGAAGGGCCAATGCCAGGTACTACAATCTTTCTTTTATGGTTTAGAACAATTCACAGTTTTGGAGAAATGCTAAACTAAGGTGATTAAATGATGGTCAGATGCTAACAATCAGGAGCATATGAAGTCCATTTGTTTTTTCAGTGAGAATAGGAAAAAATAAAACTGAACTGAAAAATGACCTCATTTGACCACTCAAAGCCTTGCTGTGATTTGTCCCAGCAAATGGTTAGAGAGCTATACATTTTTTTTTTCTTTCTCTTAGATATTTCTTTTGGGGGGGGGGGAAGTGTGGACCATTTTTAAGGTCTTTTTATGAATTTGTTACAATATTGCTTTTATGTTTTGGTTTTTTGGCTCTGAGGTATACGGGATCTTAGCTCTCTGACCAAGGATCAAATCCATACTGTGTGTATTAGAAGGCCAAGTTTTAACCAGTGGATCACCAGGAAAGTCCCTTTTATCACTTCTTTTCTTAATTTATAAATTGTTATTGTTGTGTTTCCACTTTAATCTATTATGTTTAATTCATCATCCACCATTTTGTAAATCAATGAATAAATAATGTACACCAATAAAATGTGTACATTAGCAGATATGAAAAGGACAGCTTTTAGGGAGTTTATAGTCTCTGTGCAAGCCAATAATTTAAATTTTGAGTTGATAAAGGATATGCAGTGAAATGATCACTATATAAAGAATCTCTCAGGTGGTATGAGTTCAGAAAATAAAAAAAAGTTAGTGATGATGGAATTAGTCAAGAAAGTAATTAGCTAGGTCCCAAAATACAACTGGGCCTTGAGGGAGGGATGGATAAGTAGAAGAGAGGAAGAAAACATTCTAAGGAAACCTCTCTAAGTATCTAAAGTATCTATCAGTATCTAAAGATAATTGTATGTCTTGGCATGTAAAGTGAGTGGTTTGTATGACTTCTATATCCATACATTTGTTCATTTATTAAACTAGCAAATATTGAGCATGTATCAAATGCCAGGTGTTCTTTTAAACTGAGATACAGTGATGAACAGAACAGACAAAATCTTTGCACAAATAGGTTTTGATACTTGAGGTCAGCAACTCAATAAAGGAAAATCTAGTTAAGAAAAGGGCTAATAGTAGGGACTTTAATAATAATGGACTTCCCTTGTGGCTCAGCTGGTAAAGAATCTGCCTGTAATGTGGGAGACCTGGGTTCAATCCCTGGGTTGGGAAGATCCTCTGGAAAAGGGAAAGGCTACTCACTCCAGTATTCTGGCCTAGAGAATTCCATGAACTGAATAGTCCATAGGGTCACAGAGAGTCGGACACAACTGAATGACTTTAACTTTCATAGTTAATAGTACTGTATTGCATATTTGAAAGTTACTATATGCAGAGTGGGAGAAGGCAATGGCACCCCACTCCACTCCTCTTGCCTGGAAAATCCTATGGATGGAGGAGCTGCAGAGTACATTATGAGAAACGGTGGGCTGGAAGAAGCACAAGCTGGAATCAAGATTGCCAGGAGAAATATCAATAACCTCAGATATGCAGATGATACCACCCTTATGGCAGAAAGTGAAGAGGAACTAAAAAGCCTCTTGATGAAAGTGAAAGAGGAGAGTGAAAAAGTTGTTGTAAAGCTCAACATTCAGAGAACGAAGATCATGGCATCTGATCCCATCACTTCATGAGAAATAGATGGGGAAACAGTGGGAACAGTGTCAGATTTTATTTTTCTGGCCTCCAAAATCACTGCAGATGATGACTGCAGCCATGAAATTAAAAGACACTTACTCCTTGGAAGGAAAGTTATGACCAACCTAGACAGCATGTTGAAAAGCAGAGATATTACTTTGCCAACAAAGGTCTGTCTAGTCAAGGCTATGGCTTTTCCAGTGGTCATGTATGGATGTGAGAGTTGGACTGTGAAGAAGAGTGAGCACTGAATAATTGATGCTTTTGAACTGTGGTGTTGGAGAGGACTCTTGAGAGTCCCTTGGACTGCAAGGAGATCCAACCAGTCCATCCTAAAGGAGATCAGTCCTGGGTGTTCATTGGAAGGACTGATGCTGAAGCTGAAACTTCAATACTTTGGCCACCTCATGCAAAGAGTTGACTCACTGGAAAAGACTCTGATGCTGGGAGGGATTGGGGGCAGGAGGAGAAGGGGACAACAGAGGATGACATGGCTGGATGGCATCACTGACTCGATGGACATGAGTTTGGGTAAACTCTGGGAGATGGTGATGGACAGGGAGGCCTGGCATGCTGTGATTCATGGGATTGCAGAGAGTCAAACATGACTGAGCAAGTGAACTGAACTGAACTGAACTGAACTGAGGAGAATAAATCTTAAAAGATCTCATCACAAGAGAAAAAATTTTAACTGTGTATGAAGATGGTGTTGATTAGGTTTATTGTAGTGATCATTTTGTAATATATATACATAGCAAATTAATATGTTGCATACTTGAAACTAATATAATGTTATATGTCATATCTCAATTAAACAAAAATTTCACACCCCAAAGACAACAGAGTAAGCGGATTCCCTTCTCTCCACCCCCTCTCCAGTGAATGTTATTATTATTTGACTGTGCAGTAAATTACATGATATCTTAGTTCTCTGTCCAGGGATGCAACCTGTACCCTCTGGATTGGAAGCATGGAGTCTTAACCACTGAACAGCGAGGGACGTCTCCCAAAATTTATCATTTGTGGTCTTTTTAAGTTTGTTCATTCTGCCTGATGTGAGGTGATACCTTGTTGTAGTTTTGATTTGCATTTCTCTAATAATTAATGATATTAAAATCTCTCTACTTGCCTGTTGGCCATCTGTAAGGACATGAGATTCTTGAGTCAGCGTCAAAGGACTTGTGGCTGAGAAGGCCACTGAAGTTCATGTCTGTGTCTGTTCTCCTCGCTCACCCCCCCAACCCCGTCCTCCATGGTAGGTGGTGAAAGGTGGGCCTAGGTGTGTGCTGCACACAGTGAGTCTGTTTGACAGCTGTGGATCTCTGAGCTTAGGAAAACTCAATCTTTTAATGTGGACCATAAGCAAGACTGTCCAAGTTTGCTCAGGAGACATTATCTTTTCTGTGTGTGTTTAGTCACTTTGCTGTGTTTAATTCTTTGTTTGTGACCCTTTGGACTATGGCCTGCCAGACTCCTCTGTCCATGGGATTGTTTTCAGTGGGTTGCAACTGGAACTCACTGGAGTGGGTTGCCATTTCGTCTCTAGAGGATCTTCCAGATCTAGGGATCTATCCCACGTCTCCTTCACTGAGGGCAGATTCTTTACCCGCTGAGCCATCAGGGATGCTGAGCAGCAAATAATCTGCCCTCTGTCTGGAGAAAGTCTTTATCTTCCAAGAAGATAACTAACATGTACAAGAACCTTGGAGAAGGGATTTCAGAACAGAAGGCTGGCTGTGTCTCTGCTCTCATGATATGCAACAATGTGTGGAATCCCTGGAATTTGTCACCCATCAAAGGGAGAGATAAAAATAATTACAAACCAAACCTAATGTACTTTTGACATATGTTTTGAGCTCTACACTGTACTGAGTATTATTTCTCTCACTTACTAATCAAAAATCACTCTTAGGTAAGTTTCCTTCTTGTCTCCATTTTACAGATAAAAGTAGATCATAACGAACTTACCCAGCATCTCACAGTTAGCAAATGGCAAAGTCGTGATTTGAACTTAGACCTGACTTTTGAGTCCTACCATGTCCTGATTCACAGTTTAGTAAAAAGAGTATAAAACATGTTCATTAGCAGCAGTCACATGACAGGGCTTTGTGACCTCACTGAGTGTCATTTCAGTGGAGCCATAGGGGCAGAGTCCAGCTTAGGGTAAGTTGTAGAATGATTGGAAGAGTATAAATGAGATATGGTGAACATAAACAACTTATTTCATGCATTTTATTATAAAGAGAGGGTGAGAACAAAAGAATCAAGAAAGAACTTTTTTTTTTTTTTTTGGAGAGTTTTTTTAATTTTTTTGCCTGCTTGTGGAAAAAAAGGGAAAAAAATAGCATGGAATGCAAGAGAGGGCAGTTAACAAGAAAAAGGAAGAAACACCAAAGAAAGAGAGTTCAGTGCACTCCTGGGGAGATAGGAAAGCCACCTCCTCTATTACAGCAGGGAGATTTTGTCGCTGTGCTGGGGTTGAAGCCATTCCTAGCTGATGGCTTCTCTTTGATCTGTGAGGTAGAAGGGGAGATGGTCTGCTGAGTTTAAAATGCAGGGGACGTAGAAAGTGGCCTGACTTTTGAGAATCAAGTAGTATTTTGTGAAGAATGGGTGAGAAACTCCCCGTTGAGAGGCAAAGAGTAAAATGTGAGTTTCACTAGCAGCACTTGAGTGCTGTTCAGCTGAGATGGACAAGCTAGGCTGCTGGGTTTATCAAGGTGGAGATTTGCCAGGAGGAGCAGAGAGGAAAGGAGGGTGCTGGAAAAAAGCGTGGTTGATGTGATGGGCCATGACCTCTAAGCTGGAGAGGAAAGAAGTGAAGGCCATGGGATGCTGGTACATAAGGACAAAGCATCAGGGTGGCTGAGGAACTTCAAATCCCGAGAAGATCAACCCTGTGTGGTGAAGTAACTGAGTGAGCAAGCTGGAATAAGTAGGAAGAGGGGGGTCCTGTTTTTTACAATAGAGTTATGTTTCATTTTGTCATCAAAACCTGTAACCTCTGCCTCTTTACATCATGTCTAGAATCTTCTGATCATACTCAGGAGAGCTTAGGAATGAAGCCCCTGAACCTTCCTCATTCACTGAACAGATGTTGACAGTGGGCAGTGCCTACCGCAGGCACAAAGTACTTTGTGAGGTTGCCAGGAAGCAAAAGGCAGCCGGGATGGAGTGCCTAAATTATAGGAAGTTCTCTGTCAGAAGAAGCAAGGTTTCCAGGCAAAGCAAGTGTGTGTGCTCAGAGAGTACTGAAATACTGGCGTAGGGTGACTGTGGAGCACGCCTGGGCCGATTCCAGGGCTCGGCTAGCGCAGATGAATCTGGAGTGAGCCTGGGCGTGCGGATCTGTCTTCAGGATCTGATTTCATTTCCTTCCAGGCTTTACTCAGAAGCGAAATTGCTGGGTCATATGGTAATTCTATTTTTAATCTTTTGAGAAACTTAAATTTCCACACTGTACTCCCTAGTGGCTGAACTAATTTATATCCCTAAAACAGTCCTTGGTCTTTACAGGTGGCTGTGGCGGTAAAGAATCCACCTGCCAATGCAGGAGATACAAGGGATGCGGGCTCGATCCCTGGTCAGGAAGATCCCCCACAGAAGGAAATGGCAACCCACTCTAGTATTGTTGTCTATTGCATCCCATGGTCAGAGGAGTCTGATGGGCTATAGTCCATGGGGTCGCAAAGAGCAGGACACAGCTGAGCGCACACACAACAGGGCATGAGGCTTCCTTTTTCTCCACACCTTTGCCAGTTCTTGTTATTTCTTGTCTTTTGGAAAATAGCCATTCTAATGGGTGTGAAGCGATAGCTCATTGGGTGAATGTAGTCAAAGGGTACAATCTTCCAGTTATAAAATCAATAAGATGAATAAATTCTCGAGGTATAATGTATACCATAGTGGCTATAGTTAACCCCACTGTGTGGGTATTTGAAAGCTGCTAAGAGTAGATCTTAAAAGTTTTCAGCACACACACACACACATTCTAACCATGTGAGGTAGTGGATGGGTTAACCTCACTGAGGTAATAATTTTGCAATATATGCAGCAAATTATTATGTTGTACACCTTGAACTTGTACAGTGTTATATTTCAGCTCAGTGAAGCTGAGAAAAAATTGAAGCCCATCTGCTTTCAGGATCGGCATTAGATACAAATGGATAAATAGATGATAAAGTTTTGATGGAAGTGGGGTTTGTTTTTATTTGCCTCTTACCCTCCTTTTCCCACTTCTTTCCAGTTTTTGATAACTTTTCTCTTGATAGATACCCAGAGCATACTTACCCCAACTTTAGGGCTGTATTACTTTTTAGCTATATCTCAACTGGGAGATATTTTTCAGGTTTTATCTGTAACATTTGATTATATGGTGAAACCTTCCTCTTAAAATTTGCTCTTTCCTTGTAATTTTTTTTGTTATTGGTGTTGTTGCCTTAGTACACTCTTCAGTGATAAAGATGATGGTAAAGATAGTTGTTTAAAATTTTAGCTTCAGTGGCATGTAGTTGATTTATGATGTTAGTATGAGGTTACAGCAAAGTGATTCAATTATATATATACTCATTCTTTTTCAGATTCTTTTCACATATAGTTCATCACAGAAAACTGAATAGAGCTCCCTCTGCTATATAGTAGGTCCTTGTCGCTTATCTGTCTTATAGGTAGTAGTGTGTGTATATTAATCCCAAGCTCCTGATTTATTCCTCCCTCCAACATTTTCCCTTTGGTAACCATAGAGATATTACTTTGCTGACAAAGGTCCATATAGTCAAAGCTATGCTTTTTCCAGGAGTCATGTACAGATACGAAGTTGGACTATAAAGTGATCAGCATTATAGAAGACATTGCTGGTTGCTTACCCATATCTACTGCATTTCCTGTATGCTGAAATGTTCGTTTTCCCTTTTTCTTTAGCAGCAAAACCCATTTAAACTGTGTTTGTTGGTCAATAGCTTAAAAATGGCTTGTTGTAGCCTCTCTTGCCCTGGGATACGATCATGTGACTAGGATGACCAACCGTGTCACATGGGGCATAGCTTTCTCTTTAGAGTGTGGGCATGCGCCCTTTCTTTTTCTGCCTGATGAGATTATTGGAGCTGCAGCCACCACCTTGGTTGACCTTGAGGAAACAGAAACTAGGGCCTTGAGTCCCTGATGATGCTGTGAAGTCATACCAGTATTATACTACTACAATTCTCCTGAATTTTTTTTCTTTTTGCCCAATCCCAGGGGTCAAACCCCATTCCAGAGGTTAGGCCTTCCTTCCCTTCCCACTTGTGAAGTGGAAGGGTAACATCTACTCGAATGACATAAAGTAGCACTTGATCTTACATGGAGCTCCAGATCCTTGTGTATAGCTCTATTAGACAGCTCTACTAAATACTCCATGTGCCAAAGCAAAACTCAACATCTCTGTGTGAAAGCATGTTCCTTTATTGCATTCCATATCTTGTTATGTAGACTGATCTTCAAGGTATATAAGACTAAAGTCTGCTACTCTTTTTTCATTTCTCTTTTCTTTATAACTAATATCCAATCAATAACTGGTCTTTCTTCATTATATACCAAAAATCTGACCTTTCTGCTCTACCTGAATGTGTGTTGGTTTATTTCTTTATGTTTCTCCTGGGTCATTAAATCATCTGAAATACTTCGAAAGTACTATACTATTATTAACAGTGATGCCAGAATTACATTTTCAGAACGCAACTTAGGCCATATCTCACCCCTGTGTTAAAACCCTTGCTATTGTCTTCAGAGAATATCAAAATAATAGGTCTGCAGTGTGTTTCAGAAGTGGCCAGCTCTCTCTCTCTGCCACATCCTCTTGTGCCAATCCATCCCATGAATAGTAGTGTCTTCTTATAATGAACAGACATGTTGGTCTGTCACCACAGAGCACTGAGTTCCCTGTACTGTACAGTAGGTTCTCTTTTGTTATCTATTTTATACACAGTTGTGCATTTTACATTTCTTTATTCATCACAGTTACTTTTTATTTTAATTGGAGGAGAGGGTGTGATAAATTGAGAGATAGCATTGAAATGCATACATTACCATATGTAAAGAGGCTAGCTGGAGGGAAGTTGCTGTGATGACCTCTGGGAGTGGGATGATGCGGGGGAGAGGCTCCAGAGGGAGGGGATGTATGTCTACTTATGGCTGACTCATGTTGTGCAGCAGAAACCAAAACAACATTGGGAAGCAATTATTCACCACAGTTACTTATCAGGGGGATGTGCGCTTCTGTTGGGTACCTCCCTTCTCAAATCTTTGATTAGATTGCATCTGGCCGCCCTCCTTTGTCTTTCCATATGGATATTTTCACACTCTTAGCTTTTCTACTGAGAAATTACAGGTCTACAAACATACATCTTCAAAAAGAATGTGCTGTTCTTAAACCTAATGTTAAAACTGAACAACCTTGGGGTAGTATTTCACATTCTGTCTGACACTGCTGCATTTCCGTGGAATTTTAAAAATATCCCAGGCTTCTCCACTGAGTTTGCTTCAGTGCCCAGGTGCCTTGGCACATAGTTTGGAAACTGTGATGCTAAGAGCCTGGCAGTGGAAACTACTGTGATAATCCATTATTTTGTTTAAAAATGTAATGATCTGTTCAAGACATGGTAACCGGTAAGTCACTGTGAGCTGAGAGCCTGTAAGTCTAACGTTCTTATCTTAGACTTCACTGTGAGTCTAAGAACTTCTACATAAAGCGGTATTTGAGTTGACAGAATGGATTGGATATATCAAATTAGTGAAGCAGTCTAGAATTACAACCAAACAACCAGGCACTCTCACTTACCTTTCTATTGTGACGCAACGGGCGCTGAAGGGCAACCCCACCTTGCCCCCTAGATGAGAAACATTCCACAGCTGCTTGGGGTGCTGACTGCTGGTTCCTGGGACTTGCATATGGTCCAAATGAGCTGCCTTGCACAAGATTATATCCTCTCCCTTGGGGCAACACCCACATCCAGTGACTGCCAACTGCACCCATACAAGGTCTCAGGTTCCTTGTCTAAATTGGGCACATCTCTGAGGAGCCCTGGCTGCTCCCAGCCTCCCCAAAGAATCGGTTTGGACTTCTGTCCCCCTCTGTCTAATCCTCCTTCCCCTGTCCACTCAGAGGTCTGGGTACCAGCTGTGTTCCTCAGTAAACTCACTGCATACAAATCTCCATCTCAAGATTGTAACCTGACATGCCGGTAAGGTGATCATATACAATGCCTTCAAATCAAAGTATCATTTTTACTTGGAAGTGTACCTTTGGGCAGTAGAATGAATTGCTTACTTTTTTGGAGTCATGCTGTTCTATTAATGCCATTATACTATATTACATACAAACTATTAGGAAAAATAGATCGAGCATGTCTTATCTGCAGAATAAATTTTCATTTTTTTCCTTTATGTTATGAGGAGGGGGAGAATGAAGACGGGAAGGACTGACTTAGTATCTCACATTCTTCCTGTTCCATTAAAAATCAACATGTATTCTGAGATATGGGAACATTTTGTACTACTGAAAGTGATTTAGTACTATAATATTTTAGCATTAAAAATAATAAATGAAAAGTTCTTATTTTCTGTGAACAAATAATCTTCAACATATTTTACTGCATGCAAGCACAGGTGTAAATGAGTTTAACATGGAAGGTTCCCCCCCCCTTTTTATTGCTTCTCTAAAGACATGAACACTCTCCAGTGACTCAACTGGTTAAAGAATTCACCTGCCAATGCAGGAGACTCAAGAGACATGGGGTTGATTCCTGGGTTGGGAAGATTCTCTAGAGAAGGAAATGGCAACCCACTCTAGTATTCTTGTCTAGGAAATCCTATGGACAGAAGAGGGAGGCAGGCTACAGTCCATGGGGTCCCAAAGAGTCGGACATGACTGAGTGTGCAAGCACACACTCTCACACACACACACACACACACATGAAACATAGTGGCTTTATTGTATTTGTGCAACGTAGGGTCCTCTTAGAATTTGAATAAGTGTAAATTTAGTATTTTTCATTGATTTATTTTAAAAATATTAAATAGTGGTATAGTCAGAACAAGGCCTTTCACAGTGTTACAGTGGAAAAGTGTCAGTGGTACACACTATGGAGAAAGGCAGAGGGCTGGAACCCATGCAGCCTCAGAATGGTTATTCTGGCCTAGGAACATCAGGGCTTAGTGGAGCATCTTCTGGGGATACTGGCAGATCTCATGGAATTCTGGACTAAGGTCTGGGCATGCCTGACATAGCACTAACACAGGGAGTTCGTGCTCTTCTGTGAGTCTTCCATTTCCGGACGGATGTGTTTTGTGAGCAGAATGGTAATGAGATTTCTGAATCCACAAAATTTACTATTAAACTGTATCACTGTTATTTATCTTTAGAGCTATCATAGGAGAAGTTAAAGAAGTTGCTTGATTCATTCTTTCAAAGCTAAAGTCACTTTAAAGAAAAACTGACACTATTTCAGTGTCATCTACATTTGAGTCCATTTTAGAATGACCACCTACAAGATACGAAGTGAAAGAGCTGTTAGGAGAAAAATTAAGTTCATGATTATGTTTGCCAAAAGATGGTGCTCATGTATCTGTTAAGACTGTTTCGGCAGCAATGAAGCTGAAAAACAACATCCTTTCCAAGAATTGGAAGGCATGACTCCTACGGCTGTGGCATAACAACAATATACTTGCATTTTCCCATATTGCGTTTGAAATGTAAACAACTTAATTTAAGAGATAGGCTTTCCTGCAAATGTACTATTAAACAGCAGCCGCCCACAAGACAGTTAACATACCAAATTAAAGCACTTTCACCGATACAGGATTCTGCAAACACTTTACCATCTTTCCACAACAATGCTAGAATGAAGGTATGAGAATGTCAAAAAAGGAAATAGTAAAACAATATATCAAAGGCATATGTGCTAGCCTGATGCTCGGCATTTCATTGTTTTGCCATATAAGATGAACATGGGCTTTCTGTGTCTGCATTAAACGTGTCATTTAGAATCTCCAGTAACCATCATTATGCATCTCCTGTGTATCTGGTGTGCATTCAGGATTTCACTTTATCTTCAAAAAGCTTTAAGACGTAGGTATCACTCTCATCAAATCCATCTTACAGAAAGTTGAAGGTAGTTTAAAGATGGCAAATATTGGGAGCCAATATTTGAACCCATGCCAGCTTCCCAGGTAGTTTCATATAAAGAATCTGGCTGCAATGCAGGAGACCTGGGTTTGAGCCCTGGGTCACCAGGATCCCCGGGAGAAGGAAATGGCAACTCACTCCAGTATTCTTTCCTGGGAAATTCCATGGACAGAGGCTGCTGGTGGGCTACAGTCCATGGGATTGCAGAGTGTCAGACACGACTGAGCAACTAAACAACAACAGCTAATTTCAAAACTCATACTCTTAACCACTAGGCTCTATCAGCTCTGTAAAGATTTTACTTAAAATTTGAATCCCAGGTTAGTATTCGTCACTCCGTTATGTACAACTCTTTGAGGCCCCATGGACGGTAGCCCACCAGGCTCCTCTGTGTATGGAATCCTCCAGGCAAGTATATTGGAGTGGGTTGCCATTGAATCCCAGGTTAGTATTCGTCACTCCGTTATGTACAACTCTTTGAGGCCCCATGGACGGTAGCCCACCAGGCTCCTCTGTGTATGGAATCCTCCAGGCAAGTATATTGGAGTGGGTTGCCATTTACTTCTCCAGGGGATCTTCCTGAGGCTGAGATTGAACTCCAGTCTCCTGCATTGTGGGTGGATTCTTTACCATCTGAGCTAGCAGGGAAGCCTGAATCCCAGGTTAATAGAATATACTGTTTATACATCCCTTGTTTACTGTTACTCTTATGGTAGCCAATTATTTTTCATAAACATTTGAAAGTAGTAGGTCTATCTATTCTAGAGTCCTGCATCTTTGGACAGAATGCCACTGATTGCCGCCACAAGTGCTTTTGTCTAAGACAAGTTTCTCTATCTGGAAAGTAAATGCAGGAGTGCTTACTTTAAGGAGTGTTGTGAGATATAGAAGTAATTCACACATAGTGCTTACATTCAGTACACACTCAGTTTATGAGCGCAATTATTTTCAAAAAATGCCTAATAAAATGTGATTTCATTCTACACACAAGCTCTAAATCATCTGCGTGGAAAGAAATTATTATGAAGAAAATTACTAAGGCAAACATTCCATCCTTTGAGTAAACTTAGAACATATATTTTGACCATAGGTCTGCTCCACTCTAAAACATTAGTTAAAAATGTAGTTTCAGAATTCTGCATTTGGGGATTAAGTTGCGGCAGATAGATGGGGAAAGAGTGGAAACAGTGTCACTTTATCTTTTGGGGGGCTCCAAAATCACTGCAGATGATGATTGCAGCCATGAAATTAAAAGACGCTTATTCCTTGGAAGGAAAGTTATGACCAACCTAGACAGCATATTGAAAAGCAGAGATATTACTTTGCCAAAAAAGGTCCGTCTAGTCAAGGCTATGGTTTTTCCAGTGGTCATGTATAGATGTGAGAGTTGGACTGTGAAGAAAGCTGAGCATCGAAGAATTGATGCTTTTGAACTGTGGTGTTGGAGAGAACTCTTGAGAGTCCCTTGGACTGCAAGGAGATCCAACCAGTCCATCCTAAAGGAGATCAGTCCTGGGTGTTCATTGGAAGGACTGATGCTGAAGCTGAAACTTCAATACTTTGGCCACCTCATGCAAAGAGTTGACTCACTGGAAGACTCTGATGCTGGGAGAGATTGTGGGGGCAGGAGGAGAAGGGGACAACAGAGGATGAGATGGCTGGATGGCATCACTGACTCGATGGACTGGGAGCTGGTGATGGACAGGGAGGCCTGGCATGCTGTGATTCATGGGGTTGCAAAGAGTGGGACATGACTGAGCAACTGAACTGAAGAGATTCATAAAATGATACACGTTGAAGTTGTAGTTTGTTTCATGCATTCATAATATGCAATTGATGTGTTCTATAAATTACATAAAGTGAGATGAAAATTAGGATGATTATTCTAAATCATCAAATTCTAGTACTTTCAGTAGTGAATCAAGTTGATGTGAAATGTTATTTTATCTATTTGTTTTACCCATAAAGTTCTAGATTATTTTATTTGCTGGGTAGAAACTCTGTGATGAATCAGAACTAAATTGAAATATTACTGTATTTAAATTATCTTGGAAATAATGAATGTAGCACAGATGTATTACGTGAGGACTATATATACATTCAGCCTTTTCAGGTGGCTCTAGTAAAGAATCTGCCTGCCAGTGTGAGATACAAGAGACTCAGGTTCAACCCCCGGGTGGGAAAGATCCCCTGGAGGAGGGCAGGGTAACCCCGCTCCAGTATTCTTGCCTGGAGAATCCCCAGACAGAGGAGCCTGGCAGGCTACAGTCCATAGGGCCTCAAAGAGTCAGACTTGACTGAAGCGACTTAGCACTCACATATACAATTAAGGTATTCAGGTTTGTTTGTATATTTTGTGTTTTGACTTAGTATAAACCCACATACGTATTCCCAAATGCCTCATTATAGCTATTTTAATTGTGACTTTTTTCAACTGAAATTCTCTTCTCTAATTTAAAATTTGAGAGTTCCCCAAAGTCATAACATAAATGTATGTTTAAAATATCCTCAGTCCCTTGGTGAATTTACTTTAACACATCACCTCCTGCATTTCATTACATGGATTAGTCTCTAAAAATGGAGAACAGTTGGCCTTCGCCTGCTGCGTAACCTCCTCCCATATTCTTCTCCAGGCTAAATAACCCCCAATTCCCTTAGCCTCTCATCCTAAATCCTATTTTCTAACATTTAAATCACTCTGCTGATCAACCTGGCCCTCTTCAAATTTACTCACCTCTCAGTTATGCTAAGCAGTCATAATTCATTAACCAGTCCTCAATCAGTAATAAAGCAGCTGCCACTCACGGTGGTGCCTGCTGGATAAGACGTGGCCTGTTCAGAAAGTCACTGACACATAAAATGGAGTTGTTTCCAACTACTCTTTGGACTCATGCATTTGTTTATATTCATACCTATCAAATTACAGGTTTATGTAGTATGCACTGTGAGCCAGGCCTGTGTCTCTCATTAAGCAGACTTATACTGGTGTCCGAAGTGTTCCTGGCTGTGCTGGTGATACAGAGTGAATAATACAGACCTGTCCACCTGGTGCTCGTATTCTCACGAGGGTGTCAATTTCAGTTCAGTTTAGTCACTCAGTGGTGTCCAACTCTTTGCAACCACATGGACTGCAGCATGCCAAGCTTCCCTGTCCTTCACCATCTCCTGGAGTTTGCTCCAACTCATGTCCATTGAGTCAGTGATGCTATCCAACCATCTCATCCTCTGTTACCCTCCTCTTGCCCTCAACCTTTCCCAGCTTCAGGGTCTTTTCCAGTGAGTTGGTTCTTCCCATCAGGTGGTGAAAGTATTGGAGCTTCAGCTTAAGCATCAGTTCTTCCAATGAATATCCTGGGCTGATTTCCTTTAGGATTAAATAAACTGTAGTTATTATGAAAAAGAAAATAAAGTATGAACACTGAGAATAAAAAATAAAGCACTTATGAAATAGAAGGATGTTTAGGCACAGGGCACAATAAGTAAGAAGTATGGTTATTTCTTCACTTATTGCCTGAGAGCTAAAAGTCTGAAGCTCTAATAATATAATAATAATGATGCTGATAAAAGCTGATGTTCATTGGGTGCTCATAGACAATCACCCATTATATAGGCCATTGTATATCAATTGTTTCATTGATTATCTGAGTCCAGGCTCGTACTTCTTACTACAAAACAGGCCAACGAAGATGAGCTACTGGGGCAAAGAATAGTGACTCTATTCAGAAAGCTAGCAGACCTAGAAGATGGTGGACTTGTGCCCCAAAGAATTATCATGCTTGAATTAGAATTAAATTTAGTATAAATTAAAATTGTTTTATAGTAGAGAGGAAGGGAGTAAAGTTAAACAATTCCTGGTTTCAGTCATCCTCTGGAGGAGATATGTTACTTTCTTCTTCCCTGTAGTCCTTCACAGGTGGGTCTGGTCAGGATGTTTCCTACGAGTTAAACAAAGGTTTTTTTGCTTAACGCCCATTACCTGGCAGCCAGGGTTCCTAGAGATGTTTAATTTATGTATAATTTAATCTTACAGGCAACATCCCTCTAGTGATTAACTTGTAATAGAATACAAAAGATTCTTCCCTATTACATCATTACAAAAACTTCACAAAGCAGATACTATTACTAGTCCTATTTCCTAGTGATAAAACTAGGGAAGAGTTTGAGTAACTATCCAGCGATTACATAGCAAGGCCTGGAAGCAGAATGAAGTCTTTATGAGTCTACAGCTTAAATTTTTACCCTCATATGGTGCCATTGGTATAAGTACAGGAAAATAAATTCTCTGCTTTTTCTGTAACTTTGTCCTCCTAAGATAAGATGCATTCTTTCCAGAAGGCTATTTCATGACTAACTTTTCTTCTCAAGTATTCCCTTGGGAGAGGATCTCACACTATCACCCTACTCCAAGTAGCTTTGTAAGATATTCCTTCCAACTTGGACAGTATTTTCCCTGAGGTTTAAAAAAATACTTCTTTTTATTTATTTGACTGTTCTGGGTCTTAGTTGCAGCATGTGAACTCTTAGTTGTGGCATATGGGATCCAGTTCCTTGACCAGGGGTTGAACCTGGGCCTCCTACATTGAGAGCATGGAGTCTTAGCCCCTGGACCGCCAGGGACGTGCCCTCCTTGAGGTTATTGAACAAAATTTTCTAGTTAGGAAGTTACACAGGCTCAACCAATGCAATTTTTCTCTCTCATAGGGTCAGTTGATATGGGCAGTCTGACTGGATGGTCTGCCCTTAAACCAGCTGCTTCAGGGACCACTGTGGTGGAGTCATTACACCAGGGTGACCCAGAATCAGTCACACAGGGCTTAAGACCTTAAGTCTGATGAGGTCTCTGGTCTACTCAGGGCCTACGAATCCCGGCAGACTCCAGTGCTCTGGAGAATTTGCACCTGGGTTGTCCAGGCTCCTAGCTAGATGTCCC
>SJYC01044995.1:0-42078 GCA_006408675.1 Madoqua kirkii | reverse complement strand
ACTTATGGCTCTTTCTGCCCTTGAGTGGAGGGGGATGGTCTGCGACCGGCTATTTCCAATTCGTCCTTTGTTCTTTGCAATGGCCTGTCTCGGGCTAGTCCAAGTTAGTTCGTTCTGGCCCCGCGTGGACCCGATTCTGGCCGCGTTACGACCCGATTCCCGTGAAAAGCACTGAAGCTTGCGTTTCCCACGTTCTGATTCTCGTACCTGATTCTGGCCGCGTTGCTATGCAATTCTCATGAAAAGCCCTGCAGAGTCTGCATTTCCAGCGGCCTGATTCTCGGACCTGATTCTGGCCGCGTTGCTACGAGAACGTGAAAAGCCCTTCAGAGCCTACGTTTCCGGAGCCAGGAGTTTGCGCTGCTTATCCGCTGGGGGATTTACTGTTGGGTTCGTGATCTGTTGGGTTTGATTAATTTTTCCTTCCTGTTAAGTTGCCGTCTGTGCTTCCCAGGCTCGACACAGCGTCCTCTGCGAGAATGTTCCCTGGAGCTTGGCAACCTCTCTTTTTAAGAGTCTCTTCCCGGGATGGGATTCCCTTCCCGGGACGAGGCTCCCTCCCTACCTCCTTTGTCTCTTTTCTCATCCCTTATATTTATTCCTACCTGTTTTTGAAGCCAATAATTGCTTTGCTGGATGCCTGATATCCTCTGCCAGCATTCAGAAGTTGTTTTGTGGAATTTATTCAGCGCTGAAGTGTTCTTTTGATGAAGTAGTGAGGGAGAAAGTGTCCTCCCCATCCTATTCTGCCGCCATCTTTTTCTCTCTCAGATGTGCACAGTTTATATTGTCAACCTCACCCGATTCCCCACTCCAAGGGGATTGTAAAAATCTCCCCCATGCCTAAAATGACTAGCCCAAGATAATGTCAAGAACCCCTCCAAGATTAGTGATTTTCAAATTTGTATGTTAGAATCTGTTAGGGGAGATTTAAAAAATTCCAATGCCTGTGTCTCATCTCAAATTAGTTGAATCAAAATATCTGGGTTGATATTTTGGGGTTGAAGTATCAGTACTTAAAGTAACTAGCAGCCAGGATTGGGAACCATGCCCTGGAGTG
The DNA here is from genome assembly GCA_006408675.1 of Madoqua kirkii. Taxonomy (NCBI): domain Eukaryota; kingdom Metazoa; phylum Chordata; class Mammalia; order Artiodactyla; family Bovidae; genus Madoqua; species Madoqua kirkii. Next base: position 41,018 of record SJYC01044995.1, on the reverse strand, counting down.
ATGCCCATCAGTCAACAATGGTGTCCTTATCCCCAGAGCTGCCACATTTCCCTTTAGTGTTTCCCTCACTATCACTAAGCCTTTGAAGGAAATTTTAATGTGAAAGAGATGGAAACAAAAATAAAAAAATATTAGATTCAGAGAAACAATGTGTAAAGGAGGCAGACACTACCAAACCTGAAAGTTCTAAAAAATATATTGCACATATGAAGAAAGAACAAATCACTACACAAAAGATAAAGTTATAAAGCTAGGGAGAAATTTTTGAAAGTAATACAACTTTATAGCAGAAAAAATAACCACTGAAAATTTATAAACCTGCTCATAGAAATTTCTCCCCAGTGAGGAAAAATAATTAAGAGGCTGGCTCTGCTACTTTCTAGACTTTAAGTTAATCATTATAATTATTAGTATCTACTGTTTCTCCTTCTCAGTTTCCTTATATGTACAATGAGTTAATAGTAAATACTTTTATAGTATTATTTATGGAGTTATTGTGAGAACTAAATGAGCTAATAAATGTAACTTAGAACATAGTGGTGTTATTTGCAGCAAGAGGAAAGATAAAATTTCCCTAGTGGTCTGGTGATTAAGACTTTGCCTTCCAGGGCTGGAGGTGTAGGTTTGACCCCTGGGTTGGGAGCTAAGATCCCACATGTCTTGTGGCCAAAAACCAAAACATAAAACAGAAGCAATATTGTAGCAAATTCAATAAAGATTAAAAAAAAAAAGATACATGTCCAAAAAAATCTAAAAAAAAAAAACCAAACCCAAGAGGAAAGGACCCATTGAATACTGACATAGGAAATAAAAGCAGAGGCAGCACATCATTGTGAAATTCCTCCAGAACTGAAGGAACAAAAGAGAAGAGATTCTGAAGCTTTTTAGAAGAGAAAAACAGATATACAAAGCTTTAAGCTTCTCAATTTTAACCCTGGGAGCTGGAAGACAGGATAGTTATTCCCAGCTTATAATTCCATACCCAGCTAAACTGATATACTTGTGAAAGTGGTATAAAGACATTTGAAACATGTAAGGAATCAAAACGATTATTCTGGCTATCTTAGGAGTAGATGGGAGGTTTTGTCACAACAAGATGAGAGACTTAAAAAAGAAGCAGAAGGATCCAGAAAGCCAGGGATTGAGCACAGAGCAAAGAGAATATCATCGTTCAATGACAGAGTGAAGATTTTTGAACACACATTTGAGTATAACTGCAGATAACTTTTTAGAAATAGAATTACTGGGTTGGAGGATATATGAATTTTTAATATTGACAGATTTTGTCAAATTGACATGTCTTTTGACTTATACCCTCTGTTAGGACAAAGGGGTATTCCACTTCACTTTTAGTTTGTATTTCTATTTCTGTTAATATGAATGAGGTTAAGCATATTTTCATATATTTATGATCATTTGTTTCCTTTTCTGAAAAATGATCTGTTCAAATATGTTCAAGAGTTAGTATTTTTACTGAATGTCCAGCCAACATATCCTATAATATGCCAATTATTAAGCTAGCCATGGAAAAACTTACTTTAGGGAAAGGGGTCAGACAGGAGTGGCAGATAATGAAACTGCTCAGTAATAAGTGATATGACATGATCATATAAGTGATACATAAAATAAGTGATACATAAAATGTGCTGATGGAACCATATTTCAATGTTTTCTTCTCTGATACCAAATTCTAATATTATGAAGCCTGAGTTATGTTACTTTCTTTGGAACAGCATTTTATCTGTTTTATTTTCCAGGGCTAAAGTCTTTAGTTCATATACCTTTTTTAAAATGTTTATAGCTCACATTATTTCACATACTGTAAAATGGACTCCCACCCCCATGTCTTCAGCCTTAGTCCTTTAACCCTACCTCTCCCCCTAGTGACTCTCACCTCCAGCAACATTGAACACTGGGTCCTCCACTCCCCTGCCCTAGGTGCCAGGCTGTGACCTTCTTTGGAGCTTGCTTCCTGCTGTCCCTTTTGTTGGAGTCTCCTGTTCCAGCCGTAGTAGCCCTGTCCTCATTTTAGAAACGGGGCACAGATGTCACCTTTTCCAGCATATTTCTACTCTCTTCCAAAGTCAGAATAAAATAGACCTTCTATGTAATAACTTCCCAATAAAAATATGTGCCTCCCTCTTATGATTTGCTTCTATACCATAGAGGTTAAAAGCATTTTTGTGGAATCAGGTCTAGGTCTGCCATTTACCTACATTTGCATTCTGTGTATTCATGAGTAAGCAAGTGGCATCATTTAATGATGTCATTTTTTCCCTGAACAAGGCTACTGTTACTAATGCCTACACTCTAGGGTGGCAGTAAGTATAAGATGCAGTACATACCCACTGCCTGGCACACAGTAAGCACACACACTGTTCAGTCCCATTAGGAAGCTAGGAAGTCCCACTAGGATTATGAGGCTTTTCCATGCCCACTTTGATGGTCCACTGCTCTGCATGTTAAAGAGATCCATCCTTTTATTTTTTTCCTTAAAGTCATTTGTTTGTTTTGGTAGTGGTACAAGTGATTTGGGGTCATTAAAAAGGAAAATGTCAGCATTTTGCTGAGCCAAACTGAGGATGAGTTATAGGCAGCTACTGATGCAGGTGTTCACAGCTAACAGTCACTGGAGGACCAGCTTTTTGGCTGTTCTGCTGGTTTCAGGTTCCCTTCAGCTGCTAGGAGTTGAAAGGAGTGATGTTCTCAGATTCTTTGCTGCCTCCCCCACCTCTACCTCCCTTCCTTTCTGTCTCCTATCCAGACCTCTTATCTCAGTTTCCCTGAGGTTACAAACCTATCTCCCTACTCCTTGCCACCTGAAGAGGAAAGACTTTTGGAGCCACCCTTTATCTCCCTCTTCTCTGTTCGCTCAGTTAAGTGAGAGGTATCCACTGTGATCTTCTTTTTTCCCCCACCTCTTATTTACTCTCTGCAGTCTAGTTGGAAGATCAAACAGCAAATAACAATGATAAGAACAATGACCTTCTTTAAGCTGTTTGCCATCTTGATATAATAGTCTGAATACACCCTGATATTAGCTGAATGGAAATGTTGGAGAAATGATTAATATTTCAGAATAATGCATCTCACTATATACACTCTAACTGGCTGTGATAACTTTTTATTGCACAATTGCTTTTTGGTCCATATTTGAATCAGAACATAATCTCCCTGAGGTTGGTAACTGTATCTTAGACATTTTTGCTCTTCTGGAGGAGAAGGGGATGACAGAGGATGAGATGGTTGGATGGCATCACCGACTCTATGGACATGAGTTTGAGCAAGCGCCAGGAGTTGGTTATGGACAGGGAAGCCTGGCATGCTGCAGTCCATGAGGTTGCAAAGAGTTGGACACGACTGAGTGACTGAACTGTCCTTTACCACAGACCGAGTACCTGGTGCTGTTGATTGTTGAAGATCCTGCCAAATACTATTATATAAGTGGCATTTAGAGTAAGAATTTTGATGCCGCACTAGCCTTAGCATTGTTTTATTCACTTATATATTATTTATTGCAAAAAACATTTAAGGGATGTAAGTTTGCCAGCATCGACATAACTTTTTAAAGTGAACACAATAATTTTGGTACAGTTCTTTTCTTTCAATATAAAACTTCAGTTGCAACAGTTCCCAGGTTCAGTATTAAGTGTTCACATTACAAATTCCAATAATATGTACACACAGTTATTGCTTTAGGGTAGTGGTTCTTCAGTGTGCTTTCAAGTCACCAGGGGATCTTGTTAAAGAACAAATTCTGATCCAGTGGGCCTGAGGTTTTGTGTCTCTAAGAAGCATTCAGGTTATGCTAATCCTTCTGGCTCATGGAGTATACTTTGAAGAGCAAGGCTCTAGATTAAAAATAAAGTGCCTCATAGAATATAGGAACAAGGCAAATGGATTACAAATTCTATTATATGATGTCAATATGCCATCAAAGCATAAAGAAAAAACCCATAATGCAAAAAAAAACCACCCATAAAGTTTTCAGTAACATTTACTGAAATTATATGCAAATAATAATCACAACACAAACAAGACTTCTCTCTCTTAATAAATAGTAGTGAGCGTCAAGGTAACTTTATTCATTGATGATTGTTGAGATGTCGGCTGATTTTTAAAATAATTTCGTCAGGTGTTCTCAAAATAATTTCTTTTTTTTGCTAATATAAATGTTAGCAAATACACATCTGATTTTCATAGAAATTCTGCTTTATTACAAGTGGAAATTATAAAACTATAGTGATGAAACATTAAGTCTTGAAGACTGATATCTGCTTACATTATGAATTATTTACAGTTAAACTACCACATGTAGATTAATTCTTTATTATACTAATGAGAAACAGCAATGTCTGCTATTGGCAGAGCAGAATTTAATTTTAGTTCTAGAGAAAAATCTCAACATAGATTAGATCCTATTTAAAAATTTAGCATATGTAAAATCAGGCACAAAAAGTATTAATTAATGTTTGTAAAGTGCTCTGCAAACAGTAAATAATTCTTATCATGCTGTGTCTTTATTTTTATGTGTACTATGCAGTGGTGAAAGCTAGAATGTGTTTGCCAGACAATGAAAAGATATTGCTTTGTGTTAGGCAACATCTATGGGAAAGCATCTGAGCATTTTGCTGCTTGAAAGTTGAGTTAATTTCATTGGAATTAAGAAAATTTAATAAGCTGAAATGTCTCATAGAGGTTGTTCAACAGATCATGAAACAAATGTCTCCTCTGATGTAAAGAGATAATTTCCAATAATGTTTAATGAATTGAAGAAAAATGATACTATTTTCTCGAGCAAGGATACTGCTAAATTTCTAGGCATACATGCTCTGTACTCACCCTCAGTATTTCCCACATCTGTTCTTTCCCTCTAATTCCTGTCTCAATAAAGCAGAAGTTTTGCCTGATTACAGATGTGTACTTGCCGCTTGAGAGTATGTGTGTATACACATATGCACACACAGCACTGAAATGTTACTATTTTATGTGCAAATTAATTGAATAAATTCAGGCCAAAGATATAAGGCTGTAAAAGGATTATATCTATTATTAAAATTTTCAAGGGTTAACATTTTTTCTAAGCAGCTATATTGGTGGGAATTTGGGGAGGGGGGCTAGTTTTTGTGTTTGTTTGTCTATTATTTATACTTTTGTTGACTACACGTTTAGGTTCCCAATGTATCTTTGTGAGTTTCACTTGGAAGGACTTCACTCATCCAGAATAGACTTGGAGACTTGAGATTGAAGAATAATTATTTTTTTTTCCTTTACAAGTTTTAGAACAGCAAAGATGCAAGTTAATGTCATGTCATTTGCCTGTCAGAAAGTCCCCTTAACTCTCACTCCGAAGTCTGTATTTATTTAGGTGCACCCCCAGTGACTTTTTCTGGATTCATAAGCTGAAGTGGAAAAGCAGCAGCACATTGAGGAAATCTGAGAATGGGCACTATCCTAAGAACATACTAACAATATTGTTAGCCATACTAACAATAAGAATAGAAAAATCAGGCTTATGGCAAAGCAAAAGAGAAATAGTGTGAAAATGATTGTCAAACATGCAAGAAAGCATGACACACTTCGATAGACTTTAGAAACGCATCTGTAGCAACAGTTCTAAATAATGGTCATGAGTGAAAAGACAAGTAGAATTAATTTCAATGTACTCTGATTGAAAAGATAGGACAGTCATAATCTGGGATGAAAACCTGGCTCTAGTTATGTCAGATAGCAGGTTTACCTTCTAATCTGGAGGAAGCCTCTCTCAGCAAAGCCAGACCAATGTCATGGCCCTGTAGGACTGTGTGACGTGGGAAAACCTATTGGTACATCCAGTGGGACTTGTGAAAAATAAGTGTGTGAGAACTGCAGCTGTAATGGTATATAGAATATGGTTTTATCATAGAGGAGGGAAGAATCAAGTCGCTTGGAAGTCAGGAGGACTTTATAGAGATTATTAAATTGGGTCTTAAAGAAGTAATAGACACTCATCAGGGAGGAAACATACATAAAACAGAGGTTTTAATAAAAGTATATGTACACGTCCTCCATTAACATCCTCTTTGCATCTCATCAATTATTCATTATCCTAGAAATAATTAGGGCTATTCTAACAGAAGGATATAGAGCAGGTATTATCTCATAAATAGTAATTCATATATGCAGATCACTTATCCAGTCATGCATCATTTATCATTATGCATGCACTTTTAGAGAAAGATTACCAAATCCCAGATAGATTTGGTAGGTGTTGCTTAGGTGAGTAGTTGGGAGAAAAATCTGAAAAGGTACTTGGCTAGAGGAGATTGGAACCTGCCTAAAGCAGTGGGTCAAGACCGGTAGGTGACAGGCAAAGGGGTGTGTACTCAGTACAAGGAAATTGCCAGCTGTCATCCCATCCCACATCCCCTGAATGTTTGGTATTCCCCACCCTAAATTCCTATATTGTAACCTATTGCCTGTTGTGATGATTTTAGAAAGTGGAATCTTCAGGAGGTGCTTAGGTCATGAAGGCAGAGCCTGCAGGAGTGGGATTAGAGCTTTTATAAAAGAGACCTCACAGAGCCCCCTTTCCCCTCTACCATGTGAGGGCACAGCGAGTCGGCTCTTACCAGGCTGATCAGGCTGGCACTCTGACCAGCGCTTCTCACCATCAGAGCTGTGAGAAATCCATTTCCATCTGTGATGTTTTGTTTTAGCAGTTCACAGACTAAGCACAGTATTGTCCTTCTCCGCACACTAGCAAATTAGTTCCTGTGGTACATCGGTAATATGCCACTAATCTTTGATAACTTTATTTTACCCTCATGAAAGTTGGTACCCATGGATCATTCCTCAGAAGTTTTTTTTCTCTCCGTTATGTAATGAGGCTTTGCCACATCCCAACAGGAAAAACACCTTTTAAGAGATCCTGACTATTCACCAATCCCACTAGACAAGAAAGTGGTACTTGTATCTACCTAGAAGTGAGGATGGCAATCTAGGAAAACACCAAGCATCGAATCTTTTAAAATTTATTTTTAATTGGAGGCTAATTGCTTTACAATATTATGTTGGTTTCTACCATGTAACAACATGAATCAGCCATAAGTAGACATATATCCCCTGTTTCTTGAACCTCCGTCCCATACCCCTCCATCCCACTCTAGGGATGTCACAACCCCTCTAGGTTGTCACAGAGCAATAAGCTGAGCTCCTGGTGTTATACAGAACTTCCTACTAGCTATCTGTTTTACATATGGTAGTGTATATGTTTCAAACAGCATCTAATTTTGAACCAACTCAAGATTTCTCCTGGGAGAAATCAAGGTTCCATTTAACCAATAGCTTCTGTGTGTATGTGCTTAGCTCAGTCCTGTCTGACTCTTGTGACCCCATAGATTGTAGCCTGCCAGGCTCCTTTGTCCATGGGGTTCTCCAGGCAAAAATACTGGAGTGGGTTGCTATTTCTTTCTCCAGGGGATCTTCCTGACCCAGGGATGGAACCCAGGCTTCCTGCATTGCAGGCAGACTCTTTACAAGGGAAAAGGGGGGAGGTCCTGAAAACCTGCCAATATTTTTGTTCGATTTTAAGTTAGCTTCTATTCTTAAAATTGAACAAAAATACTGGCAAGTTTTCAGGGCCCCCCATCATCTCCTTAAGTGGATGCTTTTCTGGGACCACATAATAATTCTCAGTATGAACTTTTAAAGAATGGATCTCTTTATATCATACCTGTTGATTTATGTGCTTGGATCTTTCCCAAACTGCAGATTCTTTGTAGGAGAACACATCTCCCTTGACTTTGGATCCTCAGCACCTAGCACAGTACTGGGCATAAAGCTTTTAAATATGTAATCATTGAAATACATGATCTATTTTTAAAATTAATTTTTATTAGACTAAGTGGACTTACAATGATATGTTGTTGGTTTCATGTGTACCACAAAGAAATCACTTGTACATATACATATACCTAATGTTTTTCAGATTCTTTTCACATATAAATCATTATAGACTATTGAGTATTGAGTACAGTTCCCTGTGATATGCAGTAGATTCTTGTTAATTACCTATTTTATATATAATAGTGTGTGTATATCAGAGAAGACAATGGCAACCCACTCTAGTACTCTTGCCTGGAGAGTCCCATGGGCAGAGGAGCCTAGTGGGCTGTAGTCCATGGGGTCGCAAACAGTCAGACATGACTGAGCGACTTCACTTTGACTTTTCACTTTCATGCATTGGAGAAGGAAATGGCAATCCACTCCAGTGCTCTTGCCTGGAGAATCCCAGGGATGAGGGAGCCTGGTGGGCTGCCGTCTATGGGATCGCACAGAGTCGGACATGACTGAAGCGACTTAGCAGCAGCGGCAGTGTGTGTACATCAATCCTAATTTCCCAATTTATCCCTCCTCCTCCTATTTTCCCTTGGTAACCAAAAGTTTGTTTTCTGTATCTGCGCGTCTTTCTGTTTTGTAAATAGGTTTATTTGTATCATTTCTTAAACTTCACATATAAGCGATATCATGATATTTGCCTTTCTCTGACTTACTTCACTCGCTATGACAATCTCTGGCTCCATCCATGTCACTGTAAATGGCATGATTTTATTATTTTTAATGGCTGAGTAGTATTCCGCTGGGCTATGTGATCTTGAGTAACAGATCCATAGTGAGGGCAACATGTATGTGAAAGCAGGAATGGCATAGAGCTGCAGTTTGGGCAATAGCTGGAAACGAGAGTAAAAGTAGGGCAAACAATACAGGAAATAACATCAGAGGACAAGTCAGCGGCGAAGGAATAAAAGGCCTTTTGTGCCACAGTAAGGAGTTCAGACTTTATTTGGCAGTAAAATGTTTTTAGCCTGAACGTGGCAGAATGTCTTTGTACTTTGGAAAGGTAAGAGGCTGCCATGCAGATGGTGGGTAGAGTGGGATGGGGCTGAAGCATAAGACAAGATCAGAACTTGATCTGAAGCAGTGGCAGTGGACATGAACGGGGGCAACAGAGTCACAGCTCCCAGAAAGGAAGAGTTGCTAGCATGGGTGTGGGGAACGGGTCATGGAACCCTGTGCAGTGCTAACAGCCTCCATAGACCTGGTGATTCCGTAGGAAAAATAACACAAAAGCATATGTCTGGGATGCAGCACATGGTTATTTCTCTGGTAACACGGGGAACATCGTGTGCTGTCATGGTCCCTCCAGCAGCCAAAGAGCACAGAGTAAACCCCCAAATGTGGGATTCTCGGGTAGAATTTTTTTATTCTGTGTGGCTAGCATTGATTATCATTCTTCTGGCACATCCCTGGGAGGAGTTAAGGAGGCTATTGGCGGTCAGGTCCACTTACTTGAGTCCAAGTTTACTTGTGTATCACCTTTGCACTGTTGAATGCCTGTCTAACAGATAGAATAAGTCCCCTACATATGAACCTTAAAGTTGCGGACTTTTCAAAGATGCGAATGTGCATTTGTGCATCCAGTCGTATCAGGCAGGAGTGAAACTGCAGCTCGCCCTCCACCTGCCACTGCTGATGATCCTTCAGTTCTGCTATCTCCCACCTCCTGTCCCCGCCTCAGTCAGTAACTCTTCTGCCTGTTCACTCGATGCCAGCCCTTGGATGCCAGCTGTTGTACTGTCCCACTGTACTTTTCAAGGTACTGTACTATGTGATTTAAAATGTTTCCTTTATTTTTTCTTGCTTATGTATTATTTGCACAAAAAGTATTATAACTCTATTACAGTAGAGTATACTATACAACCAGTTGTGTTATTTGGGTACCTAGGCTAACTTTATTGGACTTAGGAACAAATTTGATTTAATGAATGGGCTCTCAGAATGGAATCTGTTTGTGTGTATAGATCTTACTGTGAGTATAATAAAAGTAAATTTACACAAAGTCTTTGTGGATCAGCTGACTAAGCTCACCAGCAGTTAATTACTCGGAGGTGGTGAGGAGGACAGAAGCACTGGTAATAATTCCCAAGTCTCTTAATTAGATGAAGCTTCATTAATTACAATGAGACAGGGATGAGGAAAAGGAATAAGCGACTGAGGGATGGTTGCAGTGAGTTTCATTTCTGTTGTGTTGCGCTTAAAGAACTCTGGGAGAGCCAGAAGGAGTCATCTGGTTTACCTCTCTACTCAGTGGCACCATAGTAAATATTCTACCCTGGATAGTGTTGTTTGTTTGAGGGCCCAGTTGAGCATCGGTATTCCACTGCTTTCGTCCTTCTCAATATGCTTTCTATCTTGCTATCCCCCTGCCCCATTTTCCACTGGAGATTCAAATTAAGCTTGCGACACTCTAGCATTACCATGGTGAAGAGCCCTTAGATTTGCTGACAGGAGGCTTAGGTACAATAATGGTCACAATTGGGAACATGGGACTTGAAGAAACACCTGAAGGGAAATTCGAGGTGATCCAGCGATGACTATATTAACTTTGAAGGCTGTTACCACCAGGTCATGGCTAGTGATGTGCAGGATGAAAAATTTCTAAGAGAAGTCTACATAAGCATCTTTTGCTCTAGATCTAAGGAAAAGCTGCAGTTCCTTCCCGAAGTCTGCTGTGGTAGGTGTGTTGCTGAGGAAGATGTTTTCAAGTCTTTACGTGCTGAGATCAATAAAGCCGTGTGATTGTCTCTTTTTTTGTTTAGACCTGGGCGCTCATGGCTCACCCAAAGATAATGGGAAGCTAATGCTCCTGAAGAGAGATGACTCTCATCAAAGGCCAGTCAGAACCTTCGGTAGTAATAGAGCTGCTAAAATCACCTGCAACAGAGACTAAAGGAAAGTACACGCAGGCGAGAATCAGAGTTTCTGATGCTTGACTGGGCTTCTGATGGGAGGCTGGTTTCCACAGTGCAGAATTGTCTCTCTTGAGGTGTTGTAACTCTTTCATGTTTATAATACAGATAACTCTTTCTCTCTAAACCAAATGGATACAGTCAATTAGAGGTCTGTGATTACATCTAAAATGAGAGAAATCAGACCCTTTGGTTGGATACTAGGAAAAATGGAAATGGCTGATCTTGTCTGCCTCCCAAAAAAGCTTGAAGGGTAAGAGTTACATATTTAATGTGAAAGTTATTGTTTTTTGGATAATCTGTTCTGATGGACAGATGTCCTGGAAAAAGATCCAGACAGAATTTAAACTGGAGCTGGGGAGCCATTTAGAGACTGTTAAGTTCTGTGCATACTTTAAAATATATGTGTTACTAGCATCCAAAATCATGTCTGACAAATAATAAATGCTCAGTAAGCCCTCAAACAGTGAATTAAATTTATCATATCTTTTAATGTGCTATTTTCCTCATTAGCCTCTCTCTCTTTGTTTTTATTTTGAGCTAGTTCCAAAACGCTTACATAGACACTTGCTTAAACATTTGTTGGACTTAACTGACTTGCTAGAAACAAAGAAATAAAAATCAGTTCCTATTGGGAAATTTTCATTTGCCAATGAAGAGATTTCTCAGATATCCAAAAAAGGGGCTATGTAATATATATATTTTTTATTCCTAGTATTTATCACATTGCCTGACGTGTAGCAACTGGGGTAACCGACTTGTCTGGTCTGCCCAGGACTTCTAAAATTTTAACACAGAAGGTCCAACATCTTGAGAGCCCCCTCAGTCCTGAGTAAAATGGGGTGATTTGCCACTCTACATCAGAATGTGTATCTAATGAAGGAAAAAATAAAAGAATTGGATTTATGAAATTAATGAAGGTAATTGCTCAGATTCCACGTAAGTGCATTCTCGCACTGTATGTATTACATAGGAAATCAGATATGAAGCATAAGCCTCGCTCCATGTGATCATTTTTACCCCCTGAGCAGACCTCTGGGGGAGTCAAAGGTTGAGTGGTAAAAGCAGGAGCCTGACAAGGGTCAGTAGATGAATTTAATGCTCAACATTAAGCTAAGATAGCCTGACCCATCTCACTCACCCATGTCCTGGAGGGTGGACATCCTTTGTGTAGGCTCCTCTGAGAAGGCAGAGAGCACTGATGAATTCTGTGTCCACGATTTGCTATGTCTTCATGTTGTTGCACCAAGTCCCTCTTTCTGATACATTCTCTCAATATTTGTGAATTTATGAAGTTTGGGCTTGTCTTGGTATGGAAGCTATAGTGTATAATTGTAGGAGATTTACGTGTCTGTTCCTTCATAAATCTTTCTGCCATGAATCACTTATTTCTTTATTTATTTATTCAGCATATCCTTCTAGAGTTTCTGCCTTGTGCAGGCACTGTCTTGGTTTGATATATATACCACAAGGAACAATATGGACAAATATTTCTGTTCTGAAGGATCTTTGTAACATGGAGAAACAGGTGATAAGCAAAATAAATAAAATATGTAGTGAGATAATAAGACCTGTGAAGATGAAGAAGGAAGGTGAATGGGTGTTGGGTATTCAAGAAGAGGTCAAGCAGGTGTCAGTGAGCTTTATTTTATTGATTTTTTTTGATGTGGGCCATTTTTAAAGTCTTTTTTGAATTTGTTACAATATGGCTGTGAGGCATCTGAGGTCTTAGATCCCTGACCAGGAATTGGCAAGCATCCCCTGCATTGGAAGGTAAAGTCCTAACTTCTGGACTGCCAGGGAAGTCCTGAGCAATATCGTATTAAATAGAGTCATTAGGGAAGGCTGTCCTAAGAAGACGCCAGTTGAGTCAGGGTCTAAGAAAAGTGAGGGAGCCTGGCAAGAACCTAAATGGCGTAAAGTGCTTTGGGCAAGGGGAGAGGCAGAGTCTCTGTTCCTGAGACAGGACCTGGCCGTTTGAGTTCCAGGAATAGCAAAAAGATCAGCGTGGCTGAAGCAGGGTGAGCAAGTGAACAAGTAGCAGAAGGTGATGGGGTTCAGGGCATAAGCAAGGTGTGAGACCCTCCTGGGCCATTTAGATCATTCTGAAGAGAGTGATAGACTCCTCTGGGTGATATGGGCCGCTTGATTTAATTCGTTTTTACAGTATCCCTGTGGTTGCTGTGTTGACAACTGACTGAAGAGACACTACTAGGGCAGTGTCAGGAAGTCCAGTTGAGAGGTCACTGTTACAATCCCAGCGAGAGAAATCCATTCTGGGGAAAAGAATGGAGGCAGCAGAGGTGGTAACATTTTTTGATGGTAGGGCTGTCGGGATTTGTTAGGATTGAAGGGGAATAAAAACAAATGGAAGAGGAAGTGATGACTGCATGGTACTTGGCTTGGGCAACTGGAAGAAATGGACACTACGCAGTATTCATAGAACTCCTCAGTGCAGCCGTGCCTCATCATAGTGATTTCCCCACGACTGAATTGATTATCTCCTATTTCCATACTGCAATGTTGAGCAGGCAATGATTTTTCCTTTATTCCAAATTCTTGATGCAGAGGGGTCACATCAATAGACTCCAAGAACTCATTAAAGTAATCATTACTTTAAGATTAATTGCTGGAAAAAATGCAAATTTTCACAGATTTCTAACTTCACAGGATAGGAGATTCTGCTTATTCTTAACTCTGGTTATATATTGTACCCTGTGATATTAGACATATATTTCTTTTAAGTAAGCTTGGCTGACAGAATATTTTATTTTCCCAGGTTCAACAATCAATCATTTCACACTGGCTTTTTTTATTTTATGTTTCCAAACACATCCTCAGGATTGTCTTCATGATTTGTTGATTGTGTGAAACTTCACTTGTAAAAGTAATGTTAGTTGAGAAAGTTGGCCAAAAAAAAAAAAAAATCCCCCCAAACAAGCAACACCTCTACAATCCATGTTAGAACGTATTCAGAGCTTTGAAAATTTTCTCATTACCTATAAATTTGACAATGTAATTACCTCTAAGGAGAGTTTAGATGTGCGGTTTTATATTCCCCTCATAATTATCCACATGAAGTAACATATTGGATAAATGCCATGACAAATGGTACACTGAAGAGGTACTAACCATCAGAAAGATAATTAAGTGAGTAATGCACTGTAGCACTTTCTGTAATAGAAATAGTTTAACCCCTGATGATGGTAGTGCAGCTTATTTAGATTTGTTTTTAACCCTCAAAAGACTATAACATATCAATTTTATATAAGATTGTCGACCTTGATTAAGCTTTCTAGGAACTGAAAATTTACCCAAGAAGGCTGAATCTTTTCTGTTTTAAAAAATGAAAAAGAATCTTCATTAGGTTTCTTGTAAATGAAAGTCATTGCATTCAGTGAAAGATAAATGTAAATATCCACTCTTCAGTAGGTGAAGTAGAATGACACATTTTTAAAGGCATGAAAGTGTGTATTGTGGCCTGAGAGAAACCAAACCATAAAAGATTGTGCCTCTCTTAAAATAGTAGCCTAATATTTCTTTGGTGGGAATTTTCAATAGCAATAAAATAAAGCATGAAGGACTCATTATCTATGAAACGCAGGACACAGAACTGTGAACCCCATTCACATATAAGGAAACTTTCTTGTAACTTATTCTATAAGTAAATACTGAACAGATTCAAGGGATTAGATCTAATAGAGTGTCTGAAGAGCTATTGACAGAGGTTCAAAACATTGCACAGGAAGTGATGATAAAAACCATCCCCAAGAAAAAGCAATGCAAAAAAGCAAAATGGTTGTCTGAGGAGGCCTGAAAAATAGTAAAGAAGGAAACATGCCCATCTGAATGCAGAGTTCCAAAGAATAGCAAAGAGAGATAAGAAAGCCTTCCTCAGTGAACAATGCAAAAAACTAGAGGAAAACAATAGAATGGGAAAGACTTAGCGACGTCTTCAAGAAAATTAGAGATACCTAGGGAACATTTCATGCAAAGATGGGTGCAATAAGGAACAGAAAGCAGTATGGACCTAATAGAAGCAGAAGATATTAAGAAGAGGTGGCAAGAATACACAGAATAACTCTACAAAAAAGATCTTCATGACCCAGATAATCATGATGGTGTGATCACTCCCCTAGAGCCAGACATCCTGGAGTGCAAAGTGAACTGGGCCTTATGAAGCCTCACTATGAACAAAGCTAGTGGAGGTGATAAAATTCCAGCTGATCTATTTCAATTCCTAAAAGATGATGCTGTGAAAGTGTTGCACTCAAAATGCCAGTGGCCACAGGACTGGAAAAGGTGAGTTTTCATTCCAGTACCAAAGAAAGGCAGTGCCAAAGAATGTTTAAACTACCACAAAGTTGCACTCTTCTCATATGCTAGCAAAGTAGATCTCAAAATTTTTGAAACTAGGCTTAAACAGTACATGAACTGAGAACTTCAGATATTCAAGCTGGATTTAGAAAAGGCAGAGGAACCAGAGATCAAATTGCCAACATCTATTGGATCATTGGAAAAGCAAGAGAATTCCAGAAAAACATCTACCTCTGCTTCCTTGACTGCGCTAAAATCTTTGACTGTGTGGATTCCAGCAAACTGTGGAAAATTCTTAGAGATCAAAATACCAAACCACCTTACCTGTCTTCTGAGAAATCTGTAGGTAAGTCTAAAAGCAACAGAACCAGACAAGGAAGGATGGATTGTTTCCATTTTGGGAAAGGAGAAAATCAAGGCTGCATATTGTTACTCTGCTTATTTAACTTATATGAAGAGTGCATCATGCAAAATGCCAGACTGGATGAAGTACAAGCTGCAATCAAGATTTCCAGGAGAAATATCAATAGAGACTCAGATATGTAGATGACCACACCCTTATGGCAGAAAGTGAAGAAGAACTAAAGAGCCTCTTGATGAAAGTGAAGAGGAGAGTGAGAAGCTGGCTTAAAACTTAATATTCAAAAACAAAGATCATGGCACCTGGTCCCATCACTTCATGGAAAATAGATGGGAAAACAATGGAAACCGTAACAGACTTTATTTTCTTGAACTCTAAAATCACAGCAGATGGTGACTGCAGCCATGAAATAAAAGACACATGCTCCTTGGAAGAAAAACTATGACCAACCTAGACAGCATATTGAAAATACTATTTTGCTGACAAAGGTCCGTCTAGTCAAAGCTGTAGTTTTCCAGTAGTCATGTGTGGATGTGAGTATTGGACCATAAAGAAGACTGGAGCACTGAAGAATGGATGCTTTTGAACTGTGGTGTTGGAGAAGCCTCTTGAGAGTTCCTTGGACAGCAAACCTGTCAATCCTCCAAGAAATCAATCCTGAATATTCACTTGAAGGACTGATGTTGAAGCTGAAGCTCCAATACTTTGGTCACCTCATGCAAAGAAGTGACTCATTGGAAAAGCCCCAGATACTGGGAAGGATTGAAGGCAGGAGGAAAGGGACAAAGGAGGATGAGATGGTTAGATGGCATCACCAACTCAATGGACCTGAGTTTGAGCAAGCTCTGGGAGATAGTAAAGGACAGGGAAGCCTGGCACGGTGCAGTTCATGGGGTCACAAAGAGTTGGAAACAACTGAGCGACTGAACAACAACAACAACAACAATTGTGTAAATATACATAATTAGTTTTCCCTGCTTTACATGTTTGACTCCTATGAGTATCTGAAAAATGAACAGTTCATCTATTTTAGGGTGTTTTCAGCAGACAATTCAGAAACCTAGTGATATTATTCATGACATGGTTCAGTTGTGGCCCTGGAATTAGATGGCACTTTATTTGCTTGTTTGTTGGCTTGCTTTGATTTCAGTGTGTCGCAAACTGAATTCATTTATGGGCCCTAGGTCTATAAAGAAGGCACTCAGTCTGTATTAGTCATTAATAATCTGTATCTGCTGATGCCAACACAGCAGTCTGAAAAATATAATCAGTTGGTGCTTCACTGCTTGTTTGACTTGATATGCCTTATTGTTTTAGCATCAAATAGGTATCTTAAAGTCAAGGTCCTGGCATTCACTATTAGAATCTGTGTTCTCTCTAGTCTCTTGAACTTATCTTCTTAACATTTTATGTGTCTTGGATCTTTATGACAATCTGATAGAGAAAGGCTATGTGGACTCCTCTCAGAATAATGTTTTTAAATATATAGGATAAAATACAACACGTTGAGATTCAGCCCTACCCACAGACTCTTTGGGAACCCTCATTTTGAAATTATCTATTTTTGTGGCCTGTTCAGGCTTCTGTAGCAGAATGCCATAGACTGAGTTTCTTATAAAAAACGAAAATTTATTTCTCACAGTTCTAGAGCCTGGAAAGTCCATGACAAAGATGCCAGTAGATTTATCTGGTGAGAGAGAACCTACTTCCTTGTTCATAGATGCAGTTCAGATGGCAACTTCACGCAGTGAAAGGATCAAGGGAACTCTTTGCTGCCTCTTCTCTATGGGCACTGTAGCTGAAATTTTGCTCCTTTGCCCCGGTACTGATTTGAATCTCAGGGGACAGAGTTTTGGGTGAAGTAGAAAAGAATAACTTTATTGCTCTGCCAGGCAAAAGGGGCCACCACAGGCTAATGCCTTCAAACCTGTTGTCCTGACCTAGAGGGAGTAGTGAGGAGTTTTGCAGTAACGGCTCAAAGAGGAGGTTGTGATCAGCTTGTGGACATTTTTCTGATTGATTGGTGGTGAGAAAAGTGGGAGTCAGCATCCTCAGTCTTCTGGTTCCAACTGGTCTGGGGTGGACCTGCTTTTAAGCAGTGTAGGGTTAAATTCTTCCTTCTGGTGGAGATTTCAGTATCTGCAAAACAGCTCAAAGATATTTTTACATATATTCCTTGAGGGGGAACCAAGACCTGAAGGAGGCTGCACTATTGTTCCTCAGCTACTACTCCTTTGTCTCCAGATTCCCTCCCTTGTCTAATTGGCAACTGTTTGCACCTGACCTTTGAAACTCAGGGAAGGTCAAGGAGGCTATTTCTGGCAAACAAGAAATGGGGGACCCAGAAAGGCTTTTGTGCCAGGAACCCCACAGGATCCTGTTAGGTTTCAGCACTAATTCATACATGAGGGCTCCATCTTTATGACCTAACCACCTCCCAAAGACCCCCCCTCCTCATACCATCACATTGAGGGTTAGAGTCTCATCAGATCAAATTTGGGAGGATAAGTTCAGTCCGTAACATCTGCTTTAGCACAGTATACAGAAGACATTAGAGTCTGCCATTAACTTTGAGGGTAAGAGGTCAGGAGAGAAAAAGCATTTCTTTTTGTCTCCAGTTTATCTTTCTTGCTGAGAATAACCAATACTGATAAAAGTTTTGTGTAAATTTAAGAGGGAGAATTTAGTGTTTAAGCATATACTTAAGGATGGGAAATGATGGAGAATATCAATAGCGCGTAGTTTTTCTTTCTGGAATGATCATTTTGACTCTTGAAAGTAAAAGGTATTGCTTCCTGAATCCTTGTTATTTTGTATCCTCCCCCTGGAAAAGATTTTCTCATGGTTTAATGTTATATGAATTGGCCTTAATGGTACTAAAACTGGGAAAAAGTAGTGGATGTTTCATCTTTCTACTCTACCTATACTCAGCACTTAGTTTATTCTGTAGATTGCATCAAGTTAGTGGGACAGATGCTGAAAGGAGAATTTCCCCCCAGATGACTCAGTTATTAAGTCAGTGTAATCATCAATGCCTGAAGCAGCATTGATTCTGAATTTTGCAAGGTTTGGACAGATGTAAATGATACCTACCTACCTTTCAGTGCTAATATCAGATTATTTAACATTGTGCATTTAAGGAACCAAAATGGAAATACATTTTGGAAAACAATGTGCCTAGGTGGCTCCAAGACTGTTATCCTCCTGTTCTGAAATGAGTCCCCGAATTTACCTTTTGGTTCTTAATCTGGTTCCATCCTTGGATTTTAGTTTCTCAACTTTCCCTACCACCTTTTCACCCTTCAAAGATGTTTCACCTTCTATATACAAACCCTCATGCTACCATCGTTTTTTAATACTCTGCCTATCTCCTGTTAAACTGATATCCCTAAGTGTTATCCTAAACCATCCCTGATCATAATTTCTAATGAATAACAGACGACAAAGAAATTCTTATGTATGACAACCTATTAATCGGACTTTAAAACAGAAGTTGTAAATCTGGTTATGTAAAATGAAACTCACTACAGAGAAAAATACAAGCAAATTTTATTAGTTACAAGTTTTACTTTTGGAAACCAACCATTAGGAAAATCCCTAAAAACAAAAAAACAAAACCAAAACTAAGTAGCAGCTCTCACTGACTTGTGATTTGTTAAAAACATTTTTACAGGGGAAAAGTAAGCCTGGTTGTATGTCCCGAAGGCTAGATGCCTCCTTCAGACCTTTGTTGGCCCCTTTCTCTAGTTCATCTTGGCATATCCTAATGCAAATGGGCAAAATAATGATGACAGATGGGCAGGAGAAGAGTCATGCCAAGATTCTAGGCTGCATTCTACATTTGAATAGCTAATAAGGAATTTTTGCTCAAAAATGTGCATTTGGCGATGTTGGGCAGTAGTCTGTTTGAGTTGACCCAAACCAGTGAGTTCAAAAAGAACATGAAATTGCAAAATCCATACATACATATGTAATAAAGACAATTTGTCAGACACATCATAGCTTCTGGATAATCTCAACTAATTGAAGGAGAGACATTAATGCACAAAAACAAACATTTATTAACTTCTCTGCAAGTTGTCTTGAAATGAGTCTAGAGTTCGGATTTATGGTTTGTCAAGTAGATCAAAGAGAAGTAGACGCAAAGCTGAATCCTACTGTGAGAAACAATGAAGCAGACCCGATTTTATTATTTGTTTTCCTCTGGGATATCTGTCAAAAGTAAAAAAAAAATTGTAACACATTTATGGATCATGGCTGGTGGTTTTCATATCATTCATATAAGATATGCAATTGTGGGAAGTTGTATTTCTCATTTTTTAAGTGAACTTGCTGTTCCAGTGTAATTAGTTTAACAGACAAGATCTCAATAGTCAGAAAACAGAACATAAATGAAGATAGCTAAAAACATCACTCTGGTTAAAAAAAAATCAAAATTATAAATTAACTTGTAAAAAAATGTATGCCACAACCATGAATAAATTAGCTGTATGTAAAATGATTATTGTTTTGCTGAAGATTGAGGATTGTAACATTTGCTGTTCTTTTAACCATAAATGAATTTTTCTGCCTGTCTGATTTTGTAATCGGAGTCTGCCAGAATGCTATTTACATGGACCATCATTTGCAAAAGCAGAAATACATTCAGAGCATCAAAGTTGATAATATATAAAGTCAAGGCACTTGCTTGCTTTCCTAAAGCTTTATTCTTTAAGTGAAATACTGACTAAAATGAATTGTGCTACTTGAAAGTTAGGTTAGTCCATGCACAATTGGGCAACTTTCAATTACAGAATTCTTGAAGCTTCCCTTGAATAAGCTAGTTATTAATATTGGCCTCACACTGAGGTAAAACTGCGCTTTTAATCTTAAAGTACTCATGGTGTATAAAGCACCACCGCTGCTAGAGATTTTCCAGTTTCTGCGGCTCAGGCTCATTCTGTCACCACCGTGGAGTCTGGTCTTTGTGAATGCTTGGCTTATTGCATTAGGAGGATATTGAAGAAATACTGGCTATTTCCAGGGGCAGTGGATACTTAATTTAGTTCTCATTATCATACCCATGCCTCCAAAGTGCAAACTTATTTTATTAGGATAAAATGTGCTATATTTTTTTTGTTCCAAAAAACCCCCAAACTCGCTTCTTTCTAGGAGAGGGAGAAAAATGTCTAAATGATCATAATGGAGATTTAGGGCAGCAATTGAAAGTAGAAGAACTAGTTTTGAGCTGCTTCTCTGACTAAAAATTGATCATCTATCAGTTCAGTGATAAGAATTCATTAAGGTTACTGAGAATTAAAATGTGATATAAAATTACTATTGCTGAAATAGGTAACATCTTTTCTTTGTTTTCATTTGGTCAAAAATAGAGGGAAGTAGATAATTTTCCTGTCATGTAGAGCAAAGTTCTACCCAAATTAAACAAATAAACGTAACGTTAGGTTTTGCTGCTTTCTTGAATCTAATCACAAGAAAATTTTGTTTTAAAGCTTTAGAAATGAAGGTATTTTTAAGCCCAGAGGCCTTGAGAAGTAGTCATTATATGCCTGGAGGGATAACAGGATCCAATGTTCTTTTTGTTTAGAATGTGATTCAGAGAAAAGGTAAAATAAGGAGACAATACTTCATATGGAAATGTCCATACGTACATACTGTAAGAAGCCACAAAGTAGCCTAGGCCTTTTATACTAAGGAAGGATTGAAAAAAATTTTTTTTGAAATAAAGTACAGTTTGGAAATCAAAGATCACTGAACATGGATGAGTCCAGAGGAATAGGAGGAGAAAAGCAGGAACTTGCCGTTTGCAGTCCCATGCTCCAGAGGGGATTCTGTGCTCATTCTAGACTGTGGATCCTAGGTCTTTTGTATTCAATTTTATAATCTTTCTAATTCCTGTGTGTAGACTTATTGACGGTACAAAGAAATATGGAAACCTTCAGATAGCTGATGGATCCAGCTGAGCCACCAGGGAAGCCTATAGATCTCTAATCCTTTGAAAATATTAAATAAATTGGAAAGATTCTCATCCTAAAGAAACAAAGGACAGTAAGTGACTATTTTATCCCAAGGAAATATATTGTTATATTCTTTTGAAGAAGGGAAACTTATTAGGCTGTGTTTGTTTCTTGAAAATCTCCCTTCAAACCACACTTTTAGTTTGATTCTGATGCTCATAAAGCTTCTGATTTTTACTTATTTCCTTCAGGCAGCTTCACACTAGGAAACAAAACAGCAAAGGAAAAGTGACTACTTTCCTAAGTGTAGTATTTTTCATTAAAAATTGAAAAAGTTGTCATTTTTTTCCCTTTTTCTGCTGTAAGTCTTTGTAGAATTTGAGAAACATAAGCTGTCACTGAGGCTGCAAATTCATATTTAACATCAATAACATTGCTTAGTTTGGACATAAAGGTATGTTTTAGAGTACACTTGATAGATGCTAAGTTTGTAAAATATCAGCATGTGGGGCACTATTACCACAGTATAGAAGAAGGATAACTTTGTTTAATACAGTTTTACAACCTTTGACCTAACATATGACAATAGGGATCATCTTATGGGAAAGACTAATCAATCTAACATTATTTTCTCAGATAGTACCCAAAGCTAGTGAAATTTTTATTTCACTATAAGTGATATCATATGCTTTTTGTCTTTCTCTCTCTCACTTTCTTCCCTTAGTAGGATAATCTCTAGTTGCATTCATGTTGCCACAAATGACAGTATTTCATTCTTTTTTTCTTTTCTTTTTTTTTTTGAGAAACAATTTTTAAGTACAGGTTTTCTCAAATGGGTAAGTTCCCTCTTCTAGGCATTATTTTCTGATGTAACATTTTATTTCTCTGTAAGAATGAGGGAGTAGAAGAATCTTTTCACCGATCTTCCAGTACCAAAAGTTGTTATCATGATGATATTTAACTTTACGGTTGATTTTATAAAGACGAATGTCAAATCAGGCCACTTGAATAGATAATTCTGATTAACTGACATATTCTTACTGCTTTCCAGAGTACTTTCTTGATATACTCATTATTTCCACTATGTGAAGAGACATCCCATGGAAAGCAGTGGGATGTTTTCCTGCTACTAACCTGCATAGTGCTATGTAATTAACTTAAAGGCAGGCATTTTAAAAATATGCTTAATTGAGCCCTTTGTTCTTGAACTGTTTCTTTTATATGCTGTTGCACTTGCTGGAGTATGCAGTTTCCAAAACACGAACTTGAGATTGATTACACAAAAGTTGAACAGCTTGCTTCCTTTTGCCAAGGGTTTAAGAAACTGTTCCATTTGATTTTTAAAGGACATGGTCAGGAAATTTAAAATGTCTCTGGATGCTGGATTTTTTTTTTTTTCTGTGAAAATGTGTGGTTTGTATGAGAAAACATGCCCTGTCTCATCAGTCAGCATTATTTTAGACAGAGTATTTGTTTCTCCCTGGGTGACACATATACCAATTATCCAGAGGAATTAATTCTCTTCCAGCTGCTTCCAGGTCTTATTTATAGGCTTGATTATCTGACAGACCATTCCTAAATACGTAGCTAGTAGTCTCAAAATGTCATTCTCCCCTCTCCGAGACAAACAATTTTGATAAACACTGCATCTAAAGCTTCAGAAGTAATCCAAAGCAACATAAATGGCCTTGATTTTTTTTCTTAAATTATATTTTTTGGTAAAAATACTTTTGAAACATAAACACTCATGAAAAAGAAAACTAGTGGTAAATAAAACTCGTTCATTGTCCTAAAATTACACATTGTGTTCATCTTTGAAAATGCTCACATCCTGTAGTAATAACTGGCACTTGGAATAGATCTTTCATCTTAGATTGTCAAATTGCAATTGTCAGTCTGAATGGTGAGGTAGGTAAGTATGATATTCACTTCTTAAGTGTTTATCTTAAAGGAACTACAAAATCTCAAGACAAACTATTGAAAAGATAAGCGGGTTCGGTAAAAATGAGTGCCTATTGGACTCACAGCAAATTGAGATGATTTTACTTCCTTGATCTGGTTTCACAGATTTGGCATAATTGACTTTAGATTTGAGGTTCAGGTTTTAATTTGGGACCATATACATGTAGTAGCATAGTTCTGAGAACTGTGCTAGCTCCTCCTAATACCAACAATTACATAAAGACCTACATCAAGTCGGGGCAAACTGGTCATTCTGATCACTCTGCCATTATCAGTATGAGGTTGGTAATTTGGCCCAACATAGAATCAGAATATCCTTAGAATGTTTCTACTCTTGTTTGCATAGATATGATTTTGATATTTAAATGACTTTGGAATATTGTAGCTGATTATTTCAGTAGGTTAATAGTAAGGAACAGTTGCTTCCTCAGTGGCTTAGTGGTAAAGAATCTGCCTGCAAGGCAGGAGACATAGAAGATATGGGTTCTGTCTCTGGGTCAGGAAGATCCCCTGGACGAGGAAATGGCAACCCACTCCAGTATTCTTGCCAGGAAAATCCCATGGACAGAGGAGCCTGGCAGACTCCAGTCCTTGGGATCACAGAGAGCTGGATGCAACTGAGGGACTGAGCATGCATACAATGAAGAACTGCTTTTCTTTTAAAATTTTTTGCTGAATTTTATATAGTGTTTAAATCTCAGCCATGCACCATTTGAAAGACTTTGCAAAAATTAGCTTTAGCTCTCACAAAGAATAAAGTAAATGGATGCTATTATTTTTCCATTTTACAGATGAGGAAACTGAGACACAAACTGTATAAGTAATTCGCCCCAAATTACACCTCTATTAACTGCTGAGACCATAATTCTAATATAGACGGTTTGACTCCCAGGTTTTACTAAAGATGGTTTTGATAATGAAATTGTAATAAGCCAACATGCCTTCTATCATGATAAGTGAAATTAGCCAGTTACAGAAGGACAAATACTACATGATTCCTTTTATGTGAAGTATCTTTAATAGTCAACCCATAGACTCAGAGAGTGAAACACTGGTTACCAGGGGCTGAGAGAGGAAGAAATGAGCTGCTGTTCAAAGGGTGTATGGTTTCAGTTACACGAGGTGGATAATTTCTAAAGATCTGTTGTACAGCATCGTACCTGTTGTATACAACACTGTATTTTACACTTAAAATTGTGTTAAGAGGGTGGATTGCAAGTGGTCTTACAGTAATAATAATAATAGTAATAGTAAACAATAATGATAAAAGAATCTAATAAAGACCATTGCTATCTTCAAAAAAAGCTCTCAATTTTTCTTAGATTCGTGTATATGGGTAGAAAAGACATATTAAATGTATTATTTGACTATTATCTTTCTAAAAGTGATCCATTTGAATAAGCCTGCATATTTTAGTTTTATTTATTTAGAAATTATTCTATATTTTCTTCTAAGTTTTTAGATCCTTCAAAAGATCATTTTGGGTTAAAAAAATGAATCCAAGCATATAGATTGTATGTATTGTATTTATCTGAAAAGACATGTCTGATTTAGCTCTACGTATTAAATTGTGAAGGAGAAGAAAGGAATGATTTAGTCAGAAGAATCAAGGGTAAAGGCGAGAAACTAGCATATCTTTTATTATTAATACTATTTTGGCCGTTCAGCTTGTAGAATCCCAGTTTCCCAACCAGGGATTGAAGTTGGGCCTTCACCAGTGAAAGTGCAGGGTCCCAGCTGTGGGTCTCCAGGGAATTCCCTAGCATATCTTATTATCTTCTATATGTCAAGTTCTTTGTGCATACATTCTGATTTAATCTTCAGTAAAATCCTTTCATGAAAAGATATCATCCCCAGTTTACAAAACTTCAAGATGAGCCTCAAGGAGATTAAATATATCTTCCAAATTCATAGGGCCAGGAAGTGACAGCGTGATGTGAATCCACTTGACAAAGTCCATAATTGCTCCATCCGATGGTTCCTCCAGTAAAAAGACAACATACATGTAACTTCATTACTCGAGATAAACTTTTCAAAAACAACATTTACCACGGGATTTGTCCCATGAATCTTCATGTAAGTTGTGATGGATATAAAAGTGGAAAATGCCTTTGGCTGATCTTTTGTAAAACCTATTATGTGGCAATTGAAATAGATGATTCTTCTATCTAACCCCTATAAATGCAGTGACATTAAATTATTAAGTCAAACTATGTCTGCCAGAGGGTTGAGTGTAGAAGAAACAAGCCTGAGGGAACCATAACGCATACAATTCATATGAAATGATCGGAGACACACTGAGGATAAAGTACAATTGGTCTGACTGGTGAAGGATGGTAAGCCTAAATTACCAGATAGCTAAAGAAAAGCATTCAAAGCATGAGAAAAGAAATAAATGAATCTGAAGGGCCTAGAAAATGCCAGTACAATGCAGAAATGTCAGTGGCTTTTATCACTTCTGGACCTACTTTCTGTATCAGTTGAGTATCATATATATCTCTAATTTTTACAACTTCTCTGAATGATAAGTACTGTTATCTCCTTTGTAAAGAAGCGTAAACTAAGACTCGGGACTATTAGTGAATGAACCCAGGAAGGAAGTAAAGAATTACTGGAACACAGAAGTGCATAGCAACCGATTTGAGATCATAATGTGGATTAAGAACTGACTAGAGAAGATCATTCTCATAACCTCCATTTATACTTTGGACACAATATTCAAAGCATGGTAGATAAATTCTTATTTAAAGCAGTTCCTTTGAGGGAGTTATTATCCCTATTGAAGTACATATTAAACAAACAAACAAACAAAAAACCTGAATCTTAGAATCTTTTGAAATTGTATACAATTTTTGTGCAGATTTACTTGTATGCACCTTTTCTGGGGAGAGGTTAAGTAGCTGGCATCAACTTCTCAAAGGAGTTCATGAGGTATCAAGAAGGTAAAAAAAATTCTGTATTCCTAATTAAAAAAAAATGCTAAGAACCACTTTGTTGGTTCAAGAAAGGCATTGGTGCACAGATGCATGGTAGTCTGGCAGGGATGAAGACCACAGAGGGAAGATTCTCTGTGACACGGCTGGCTACCTGGTGGGGTCTGCAGACTCTACACAGAGGAACACTGAACAAATAAATTCCTTTAGATATGGGAAGGCAGTCTTCTCACCACTGGAGAAGGGGAATACAAATCTAAAATGGTGAAAGGTCGGATGAACCCTATGGTGTTGGAATGAAATTCATGGCATGATTGTAAACTCATGTTGTCAGTATGTAGAGATAGGTATAGAAATAAATATAGATACATGTGTGTACAAATACATACATTTTTAGCCTTTCTCACCCCAGTAGCATTGAGCATACTCTGGCAAAGACTAAGAAATTTATCTAAAGTTCCAGCTTGTGTAGAACAAAACCAGGACTTGAAAACCCAGACAGTGGGACTCTATGTACTGCTCTCCTTACCTACAATGCTACAGAAGATGGAGAAGTTGGACAGTGTGGGTGGGATGTCAGAAATAATGTGTCCTTACTTAACAAAAAAAAAAAAAAAAAAGAGGAACAGGAACCAGAGATCAAATTGCCAACATTAGCTGGATTAAAGAGAGAGCAAGAGAATTTCAGAAAAACATCTATCTCTGTTTCATTGACTGTGCTAAAGCCTTTGTGTGAATCATGACAAACTGTGCAGAGCTCTCAGAGAGAAGGGAATACCAGATCGTCTTACTTGTCTCCTGAGAAACCTGTATGTGGGTCAGGAAGCAATAGTTAGAGCCCTGTATGGAACAACTGATTGGTTCAAGATTGAGAAAGGAGTATGACAAGGCTGTCTGCCGTCGCCCTGTTTATTTAACCTACTTGCTGAACACATCATGAGAAATGCCGGCTGGGTGGGTTACAAGCTAGAATCAAGATAGGAGGGGAAAAACATCAACAACTTCAGGATGGCAGGGACCAAAGAGGAACTATAGAGCCTCTTGATGAGGGTGAAAGAGGAGAGTGAAAGAGCTGGCTTAAGAGTAAATATTAAACTAAGATCATGGCATCCAGCCCCATGACTGCATGCAAATAAAAGGGGAAAAGGTGGAAGGACTGACAGATTTCCTCTGCGTGGGCTCCAAAATCACTACAGATGGTAACTGCAGCCATGAAATCAGAAGACGATTGCTTCATGGCAGGAAAGTGATAACAAACCTAGACAGTGTGTTGAAATGCAGAGTCATTACCCTGCTGACAAAAGTCTGTATAGTCAAGGTTATGGTCTTCTCAGTGGTCATGAATGGTTGAGAGAGCTGGACTCTAAAGAAAGCAGAATACCAAAGAACTGATGCCTTCAAACTGTGGTGCTGGAGAAGACTCCTGAAAGTCCCTTGAATAGCAAGGAGATCAAACCTGTCAATCTTAAGGGAGATCAACCTTGAATATTCACTGGAAGGACTGATGCTTAAGCTCCAGTATTTTGGTCATCTGGGGCAAACAGAAAACTCATTGGAAAAGACCCTGATGCTAGGAAAGATTGAGGGCAGAAGGGGAAAAGGGCATCAGAGGATTAGATGGCTGGATGGCATCACCAATGCGATGAACATGAACTTGGGCAAACTCTGGGAGACGGTGAGGGACAGGGAGGCCTGGCATGCTGCAGTCTATGGGATCACAAAGAGCCAGATATAACTGGATGACTGAAAAACAACAACAACCTGAAAAACATCTTTTTTTCTGAGGCTTTCAGCAGAATCATTTCATTGTTATGCTAGATCTTTGAGTCTTTGTAAGTGGTAGGTTTTGATCATAATGCAAATATTTTGCTAGGTGAGTCCCTATTGCCATCACCACTTGGAAGCATAAAAATGCACAATATTGTATCATTTTTTTAGTGGCTAAGAGAAGTATTTGCATAGGTGAATCTAATGGTAAACGTTATATTATCGCTAAATTTATAGAAAACAAAACAAAATCCAGAGAGCCTGTCAACTACTTTACAGACAGTTTCTCAATTGCACAACAGTAGTCTGAATTTAGAGGAGTTACCGTCACCATTTCATTGATATTTATTTATTGATATATATTTATATCATACCTCAAAATGGTTAAATAGCTTGTTCAAACAATTTCTCTCAGAGGGCGCTATATTTTGCACCTAATTATTGTGGGCTCATATGCATCCATCTGTGATATGTGCTACTGTGAGATTAAGCTGAAAAAATACAATTTTCACAAAAACAAAGCCTTTTGTAGAAAGTGACGGCCTGACCCCCTCTGTAGTCTGTTTCACCCTGGACAGAGGGAATTTTGTGATACATCAACTTTTATTATCAGACATTTTTTAGACAGTGTATCATACTGTCCCCCCCAAAGAGGTATTTTATCATGCAGAGCAAGGCCTGGTGCTAATGTACCCCATACATCAGTCACTGACATAAGGACCGGTCAATTGGCAGAAATGTTAGCCAACTTAAAACAAGGCTTAGAAAGGCTTTCAGGAGATCTAGCAGCACTGAACTCACTGAGAAAAGGTGTACAAGTATAAGCCCTAAATGACTCCACTGACATCCCTGTAGAGATGTGAACCAACTCCAGTTAGAAATACACAAACCTGTCAATCTTAAGGGAGATCAACCTTGAATATTCACTGGAAGGACTGATGCTTAAGCTCCAGTATTTTGGTCATCTGGGGCAAACAGAAAACTCATTGGAAAAGACCCTGATGCTAGGAAAGATTGAGGGCAGAAGGGGAAAAGGGCATCAGAGGATTAGATGGCTGGATGGCATCACCAATGCGATGAACATGAACTTGGGCAAACTCTGGGAGACGGTGAGGGACAGGGAGGCCTGGCATGCTGCAGTCTATGGGATCACAAAGAGCCAGATATAACTGGATGACTGAAAAACAACAACAACCTGAAAAACATCTTTTTTTCTGAGGCTTTCAGCAGAATCATTTCATTGTTATGCTAGATCTTTGAGTCTTTGTAAGTGGTAGGTTTTGATCATAATGCAAATATTTTGCTAGGTGAGTCCCTATTGCCATCACCACTTGGAAGCATAAAAATGCACAATATTGTATCATTTTTTTAGTGGCTAAGAGAAGTATTTGCATAGGTGAATCTAATGGTAAACGTTATATTATCGCTAAATTTATAGAAAACAAAACAAAATCCAGAGAGCCTGTCAACTACTTTACAGACAGTTTCTCAATTGCACAACAGTAGTCTGAATTTAGAGGAGTTACCGTCACCATTTCATTGATATTTATTTATTGATATATATTTATATCATACCTCAAAATGGTTAAATAGCTTGTTCAAACAATTTCTCTCAGAGGGCGCTATATTTTGCACCTAATTATTGTGGGCTCATATGCATCCATCTGTGATATGTGCTACTGTGAGATTAAGCTGAAAAAATACAATTTTCACAAAAACAAAGCCTTTTGTAGAAAGTGACGGCCTGACCCCCTCTGTAGTCTGTTTCACCCTGGACAGAGGGAATTTTGTGATACATCAACTTTTATTATCAGACATTTTTTAGACAGTGTATCATACTGTCCCCCCAAAGAGGTATTTTATCATGCAGAGCAAGGCCTGGTGCTAATGTACCCCATACATCAGTCACTGACATAAGGACCGGTCAATTGGCAGAAATGTTAGCCAACTTAAAACAAGGCTTAGAAAGGCTTTCAGGAGATCTAGCAGCACTGAACTCACTGAGAAAAGGTGTACAAGTATAAGCCCTAAATGACTCCACTGACATCCCTGTAGAGATGTGAACCAACTCCAGTTAGAAATACAAAGTAGAACCAGTGGCAAACAACACAGATGAAAAGCAAATGGTACCATAAAGCAAACAGAGTCAAATTTGAAATCAAAACTATCATCCAATTGCCAGTGAAAGGGAAAATAGTGTCTGAAGTTTGATCTAAGAGGGCAGGTAATAAGACACATAGCCCTGAATAGATGTAAGTGGGGCAACCAGGTAAGACTGTAGGTGTTTCATAACACATTTACTTTATTTTAACGATTATTTCCATTTTACTGGAGCCTTGATAAGGATGGGAAGGTGGAATAGTCGAAAGCCTTTTGTTGTTCAGGCCTTAAGTCGTTGTCCATCTCTTTGTGACCTCATGGACTGCAGCACACCAAGCTCCCCTGTCTTTCACTATCTCCCAGAGTTTGTTCAAAGTCATGTCCATTGAGTTGGTGATGCTATCTAGCCATCTTATCCTTTGCTGCTCTTTTATCCTTTTGCCTTCAATCTTTCCTAGCATCAGGGTCTTCCAATAAGATTGCTCTTTGCATCAGGTGGCCAGAGTATGGGAGCCTCAGCATCAGTTCTTCCAATGAATATTCAAGGTTGATTTCCTTTAGGATTGGCTGGTTTGATCTCCATGCTGATCAAGGGATTCTCAAGAGTCTTCTCTAGCTCCACAGTATGAATGCATCAGTTCTTCGGCACTCAGCCTTCTTTATGGTCCAACTCTCACACCCATGTGTGACTATTGGAAAAACCATAGCTTTCAATAGATGGACATTTGTCAGCAAAGTGATATCTCTGCTTTTTAAGATGCTGTCTATGTTGTCATGACTTTTCTTCCAAGGAGCAAGCGTCTTTTAATTTCATGGGTATATCACCATCTATGGTGGTTTTTGAGCCCAGGAAAAATTTTCCACTTTATTAGAGCCTTGATGACGATGGCTGAATGAAACTGTTGAAAGTCTATCTGTTGATATAAAATGAGAGAAGTTTACGAATATTCATGACTGAACTCACCTAGAGCCAGACATCCTGGAACGTGAAGTCAAGTGGGCTTTAGAAAGCATCACTATGAACAAAGCTTGTGGAGGTGATGGCGTTCCAGTTGAGCTATTTCAAATCCTGAAAGATGATGCTGTGAAAGTGCTGCACTCAATATGCCAGCAAATTTGGAAAACTCAGCAGTGGCCACAGGACTGGAAAAGGTCAATTTTCATTCCAGTCCCAAAGAAAGACAATGGCAAAGAATGCTCAAACTACCACACAATTACACTCATCTCACACCCTAGTAATGTTCAAAATTCTCCAAGCCAGTCTTCAGCAATATGTGAACCATGAACTTCCAGATGTTCAAGCTGGTTTTAGAAAAGGCAGAGGAACCAGAGATCAAATTGCCAACATCCACTGGATCATGGAAAAAGCAAGAGACTTCCAGAAAAACATCTAACTATTTCAAATCCTGAAAGATGATGCTGTGAAAGTGCTGCACTCAATATGCCAGCAAATTTGGAAAACTCAGCAGTGGCCACAGGACTGGAAAAGGTCAATTTTCATTCCAGTCCCAAAGAAAGACAATGGCAAAGAATGCTCAAACTACCACACAATTACACTCATCTCACACCCTAGTAATGTTCAAAATTCTCCAAGCCAGTCTTCAGCAATATGTGAACCATGAACTTCCAGATGTTCAAGCTGGTTTTAGAAAAGGCAGAGGAACCAGAGATCAAATTGCCAACATCCACTGGATCATGGAAAAAGCAAGAGACTTCCAGAAAAACATCTACTTCTGCTTTATTGACTATGCCAAAGCCTTTGACTGTGTGGATCACAGCAAATTGTGGAAACTTCTGAAAGAGATGGGAATACCAGATCACCTGACCTGCCTCTTGAGAAACGTATATGAGGTCAGGAAGCAACAGTTAGAACTGGACATAGAACAACAGACCTGTTTCAAATAGGAAAAGGCTGTATATTGTCACCTTGCTTATTTAACTTATATGCAGAGTACATTGTGAGAAACACCAGGCTGGAAGAAGCACAAACTGGAATCAAGATTGCCGGGAGAAATTTCAATAACCTCAGATATACAGATGACACTACCCTTATGGCAGAAAGTGAAGAGGAACTTTTAGTTCTCTTGTTGAAAGTGAAAGAGAAGAGTGAAAAAGTTGGCTTAAAGCTCAACATTCAGAAAACAAAGGTCATGGCATCCGGTTCCATCACTTCATGGGAAATAGATGGGGAAACAGTGGAAGCAGTGTCAGACTTTATTTTTCTGGGCTCCAAAATCACTGCAGATGGTGATTTGCAGCCATGAAATTAAAAGATGCTTACTCCTTGGAAGAAAAGTTATGACCAACCTAGATAGTATATTCAAAAGCAGAGACATTACTTTGCCAACAAAGGTCTGTCTAGTCAAGGCTATGGTTTTTCCAGTGGTCATGTATGGATGTGAGATTGGATTGTGAAGAAAGTTGAGCTCCAAAGAATTGATGCTTCTGAACTGTGGTGTTGGTGAAGACTCTTGAGAGTTCCTTGGACTGCAGGGAGATCCAACCAGTCCATCGTAAAGGAGATTAGACCTGGGTGTTCTTTGAAAGGACTGATGCTAAAGCTGAAACTCCAATACTTTGGCCACCTCATGCAAAGAGTTGACTCATTGTAAAAGACCCTGATCCTGGGAGGGATTGGGGGCAGGAGGAGAAAGGGGCCACAGAGGATGAGATGGCTGCATGGCATCACCGACTCGATGGACATGACTTTGAGTGAACTCCTGGAGCTGGTGATGGACAGGGAGTCCTGGCATTGCAATTCATGGGGTCGCAAAGAGTCGAACACGACAGAGCGACTGAACTGAACTGAACTGGAATGAAACAGGACTGTGCCAAGAAGGCTGTGCACTAGAAAGCATAATAGTTCAGAATTGATTAGTATTTAGAAAGATACCATGAAAATGCCTCACAATGTTCATAGCTAGGGATGATTGTAGACAAAGATGTCTACTCTTAAAAATCGCTTTCTATCCTCCATACTGCTCAAGGGTTTTCCCACAAGCCTTTCCAGGCACAGGACTCTGATGCTCTCTGAGCTCCTCATTAGGACTCCTGATCGTGGACCATACTATGCAGTAAACTATTTCTTCCTGCTTCCTCTGTTTCCCCTGGAAAGAGCTTAGGCTTCAGAACCAACCGTATCTGATTATACACCCACGCTATGCTGCTGACTTATTGCTACAATTTGACAAGGTAACATACACACTCTGGGATTTGTTTTTTTCTCTGAGAGAGAAAATAGTAATTCCTATATTTGAAGTTTACTTTGAGAATTGATTAGGTAAATCGAAAGCTTAGCACAATATATGGAGCATATCTGGGTGTCAGTCACTATTAGACAATGACAATAAAATCTGTCTACAGTTATGCTGCTCTTATGTTAACTGAACAGTTAATGTTTCATTTCCATGGGTATTTGCACTTAAAAAATCAGTAAAATTGTTGGTATAGAAAATATTTTTCAAAACATTTAGGAGAAGTGTTTTAATGTTTTGGACAAAACTCATATAGATCTATGTAGGCTCTGACTACTTTTTAGTACAGATAAATTACAAGCATCCTGTGTCTATGTAGTGGTAAATCTGGTTCTAACTTGAGTCTTTCTTTTCTTTTCTCAGAAATAAGCATAAATGACTCTGAAAGTATTTTGAAAGTAAATGTGTAGATACACCAAATTCAGGTACATGGAAACTTTAGTTAATAAACCCTCTGCATATATTCACATCCTTGAAAACATAAACCTGTAAGGAAAAGTTATATAATATGCTCTCCACCAAAATGTTAAAAGATGTCTTTACTCTTCACTCAGTCAGGTTGATATAAATTTCCATAGCAGAACTAAAATAGAGCAGGGTAAAATTTCTAAGAGTTGGAAGTATGTTGGGTCAATGGTATATGGGGATTTATATGGAAAGGAAAACTACAGAGGGTGATCAAGAATCTATTTTTGGTGGGATGAGGGGTGGGAGGGAGGGAGGTCCAGAGGGAGGGGATATATGTATACTTACAGCTGATTCATGTTTTACAGCAAAAACTAACATAACATCGTAAAAGAATTGTGTGTGTGTGTGCACACACGTGTGCATGCTCAGTTCTGTTGAAATCTTTACAACCCCATGCACTGTAGTCTGCCAGGCTCCTCTACCCATGGGATTTCCCAGGCAAGAATACTGAAGTGGGTTGCTATTTCTTCTTCCAGGGGATCTTCTCAACCCAGGGATTGCACCTCTGTCACCTACATCAGCAGGAGGATTCTTTACCACTGGGATTCTTTACCTGGGAAGCTGCTGTAATGGGGCTATTAGCCTCCAATTAAGAATTGAAAGAGGCTTCCCTGGTGCCTCAGATGGTAAAGGATCTGCCTAAATTGCCGGAGACCAGGGTTCAATCTCTGGGTTGGGAAGATGCCCTGGAAATGGGCATGGCAACTCACTCCAATATTCTTGCTTTGTGAATCCCATGGACAGAGGAGCCTGGCAGGCCACAGTCCATGGGGCTGCAAAGAGTCAGATATGACTGAATGACCAACACTTAAAAAATAATCTAGTTGCAAATAATACATAGTGAATGGATATATGTTACTAAACAGGAAAGAATGAATGATAATATTCACATTGCCAGTATTTCTTTTTCTTCCCCCTCTGTCCATCCTTTACTTCCTTTTAAACTTTCTTTTAAAAATATTTCTTTATTTGGATGTACTGGGTCTTAGTTGCGGTATGTGGGATATTTTAGTTACGGCACGTGTACTTAGTCACGGCATGTTGAATCCACTTGCCTGACCTGGGGTCGAGCCCAGGCCCTCCACTTTGGCGGTGTGGAGTCTTCGTCACTGGACCACCAGAGAAATCCTCTCTTTGTTTCTTCTCTGTTGTTGTTATTTGATATGTATGATACTGTATACATGTAGTTTACAGGTTAATGTTGTTGTTCAGTTGCTCAGTCATGTCTGACTCTCTGTGACCACATGGACTGTGGTCAGCACGCCAGGCTTCCCTGTCCTTCACCATCTCCTGGAGCTTGCTCAAACTCATGTCCATTGCGTTGGTGATGGCATCCAGCCATCTTGTTCTCTGTTGTTACAGGTTAATAGTAGAAAAATGGTAATACACTCAGTGTGTTTCCTACTTGAGATAAGAGACTGATCATTGCAATATCTCAGGAGCATTCATGTGCCTTTGCCCAGAATTTTACCTTTTCCCCCTTCCCTTGGTTGTTTTTCTACTCGTGCACATTAAATTAAATAATATTTAGTTTTGAAAAATATGTGGCAAAGACAGATGTAGTTGCAAAAGGGAGTAACAGCAGAACCACTGTTAGAAGGATCCAGTGGATGAGAAGCTGAATGGAGCATCTGCATCATAATCTGACTTTAGCTTCTTTGAGAGTTTAATAAAATGCTTAACTCTCAGTCAGTGAGGAAGTCAGTGGGGGAAGACTTGAAATGGTCCTGAGAAACTTAAATCTCAGCAAAATGGGTCATCTTGACAGGCCTAGAATATGCGCCAGGTACCAAAGTCTGGAAGTGTCCTTTGTTTCTGAGTTCAATGGTTTACCATTTGTTCTTACATACAGTTCAAAGTTGACCACTTGCTTTGAGAGAGAAATGTGTATTATAAACTAATCCAGGCAGTGGGACATAAAAAGAAGAGAGGAAGAATTTCAACAGTAGGTCAAGTTAAGTGCAGGTGTGAATCTGAGTGAAGTTCACTGAGGCATTTTGTTTTGAGGTTATAAAGATGGTATATACAATGGCACTGGGGATCTTGGCTGTAATAACCCTCATCCCCTCTATTTCTTAAGTCACAGTGTTCCAATCGGAACCCATCACCCTATATATCACTGATGTACATCTGTCAGCTTTGGGCTCTCCCCCCCTGTTTTTTTGGTGGGAATTTCATGGACATATCCTTTTTATCGCTTTTCTTCTTTCTGTAGCCCATGTCTTCCTCTTCTTGGTTTATGTTCTAGTTCTGGTACAATGCATCCTCAGTGACATTTTAAGAAAAGGTACATGGCAGATAGATTTTTCAACACTGTGCATGTCTGAAAGCATTATTTGACTGTTGACTATTTGTTGGGTTTAGAATTTTCTTTATAACTTGAAGCTTCATCATCTTCTTGATGCTCATGCTATAGTTAGATTCATTCTGATTCTTTATCTTTTATATGAGTTTTTTGGTAAGATATTCAATACAGACTTTAACAGTGGTCCATGGTCCCCCCTCCATAACTTGTGAAATCTTTTTTACCCACAGCATTTAGAAAACTCGCAGTATATAGGTCTATTTCCATCCACTGTGCTAGGCATTCAGTCTTGCAACTAATGGTTCTCAGTTCTGTGGAAATTTCCCAAATTACTTCTCTATTTTCTAGAACTCCTTGTACTTTTCTTCTTGTTATTTTTCCTTCTTCTAACTCTTTGATGTTTTGCTTTTCATTCTGGAAGATTTCCTCAATTTTGTCTTCCTAATCTCCTGTTAGAATTTTAAACCCAACTGTGATACACAAATACAGTATACTGACACATATATATGGAAATTAGAAAGATAGTAATGATGACCCTGTATGTGAGACAACAAAAGAGACACAGAGGTATAGAATGGACTTTTGCCCTCTGAGGGAGAGGGAGAGGGTGGGATGATTTGGGAGAATGGCATTGAAACATGTATACTATCACATAAGAAATGAAGCGCCAGTCTATGTTCAATACAGGATACAGGATGCTTGGGGCTGGTGCACGGGATGATCCAGAGAGATGATATGGGGTGGGAGGTGGGAGGGGGCTTCGGCATTGGGAGATCGTGTACACCTATGGCTGATTCATGTCAATGTATGGCAAAACCAATACAGTATTGTAGTGTAGAATAAAGTATTAAAAATATAAAAAATTAAAAAAAATGTTGAATATGATGTTTGACATAAAAAAATGATGTTTTTAAATTGTAAAGCTTTTTTCTTTTTTCTCTGAATGTTTTGTTGTTTATTCCTGTACCACTCCTGCACTAGGGATAAATTATCATCTTTCTTCTTATCAGTAGTGTTAATAATAATTTTCTTATTTTTGAAGCCATTGTTTTTCCTCCAAGATGAATTGTATTTTTTGTTTGCTTGTTGAGAATTGTCTATAATTTCCATATTACAGGCTTTCTTAAGATGTTTAATTATACCTTTTGTTTTCTCATTTAAGAGTGGAAATTCTGACTGGATGTCAGATTTGAATGTGTGTGGTGGGGAGTGTTTTTAGTATGATCTTTTTTTTTAATTGTTATTTTTAAGTTTTTTTTTTTGACATGGACCACTATTAAAGTCTGTATTGAATATATTACAATATGAGTTATGTTTTACATTTTGGTTTTTTGGCTGCAAGGAATGTGAGAATCTTAGTTCCCAGACATGGATCAAACCCACGCCCCCTGCGTTGGAAGGCAAAGTCTTAACCATTGGACCACCAGGGAGGCATCATCTGGGCTGAGTATTTTAAACAAGAGCTAATGTGTAAAGAAATCCTTTTTCTCTCTTGAGAAAGCCAGGTTCTCATGACTGTCATCTTGCTACAGAAGTCTGGAAACCTTTCTTACTACCTTAAAGCAAACCTCAAGGTAAACAAAGGGCTGTTTTGGGGGCAAGGTTTGCTCTCATTTTCTTTTCAAGAAAGTCGTAGGAAATGAGAACTTAAAAAAAGAATAATGTACAACAGTTAACATATTTGCAAATTGTTTTTCTTCTTATAGTGGATCAATTAGAAAATGCATCTTGAACACCATAAAATGTCATTTGAGAGGAGTTGACTAAGTTTTAAATAGAGGTTAGGGAGAAAGTCAGAGAAGGCAATGGCACCCCACCCCAGTACTCTTGCCTGGAAAATCCCATGGATGGAGGAGCCTGGTAGGCTGTAGTCCACGAAGTTGCTAAGAGTTGGACATGACTGAGTGACTTCATTTTCACTTTTCACTTTCATGCATTGAAGAAGGAAATGGCAACCCACTCCAGTGTTCTTGCCTTGAGAATCCTGGGGATGGGGGAGCCTGGTAGGCTGCCGTCTATAAGGTCGCACAGAGTTGGACATGACTGAAGTGACTTAGCAGCAGCAGCAGCAGCAGCAGCAGCAGCAGCAGCAGGGAGAAAGTGGATCAATATAATCCCCTTCTTTGCGGTTAAGAGGTGACCTTTGGAAAAAAAAAACACATTTCTGGGTGCTGAGATCAAAGACTCTAATGGGGCTTCAGGTAGTAAGGGAAAGAGAAAACAGGCATGCTTGGCACATGCAAGATGTTCAACAGCAGAAGAGAAGATAAACTCACACTTTTAAAATATCAGGTGCCATGTAAGAAACGAAGCGCCAGTTTATGTTCGATACAGGATACAGGATGCTTGGGGCTGGTGCACGGGGGTGATCCAGAGAGATGATATGGCATGAGAGGTGGGAGGGGATTTCAGGATTGGGAGCTCGTATACACCTGTGGATGATTCATGTCAATGTATGGCAAAACCAATACAGTATTGTAAAGTA
Source organism: Madoqua kirkii (assembly GCA_006408675.1). Lineage (NCBI taxonomy): Eukaryota > Metazoa > Chordata > Mammalia > Artiodactyla > Bovidae > Madoqua > Madoqua kirkii. The sequence goes on along the minus strand of SJYC01044995.1, from coordinate 2,322 downwards.
GAATAAAGTAAAAATAAAATTAAAAAAAAAAGAAAAGTAAGTGGAAATAATGGAGACTTCCTGCATACCTCCCCACCCTTATCTCAGCCAGTTGCCACTGTTATTTGCATCTTGGTTCACTATTAGTACATTTGTTATAAGATATGACATGCTTCAATTTTTAAATAGAAGAATTTGGAAAGGTACTAGTATTTTATCCAATAGTGGGAATATACTCAAATAATGTTAATACAAAATACTGTAAACAAATAGGATCATTATAAACATTGTCTGGAAAACAAAAAACAAAACAAAACAAAATAAAAAAATAAAAAGTGTATCACATCTAAAAAAAAATAAAATATCAGGTGCCATGGGAATTCCCTGGTTGTCCAGTGGTTGAGACTTAACTTTCCAATGCAAGGGCTGTGGGTTCAATCCCCAGTCAGGCAGCTAAGATCCTTCATGCCTTGTGGTAAACAAACAAACAAACAACAGAAAATAGAAAAATCAAAACATAAAGCAGAAACAATGTTCTAACAAATTCAATAAAGATTTTTAAAAGATAGTCCATGTCAAAAAAAAAAAAAGTTGGTGTCAAACACTGGCTCAAAAAAATTAGGTGTCAAACATGTCCAAAAAAAAAATTAAAAAAATAATTAGGTGTCAAACACGGGCTCTGTAAACTCAGTGCACTTCTAGCAAAAAAAATTGAAAAGGAGAAACAGAATTACTGAGAAAAATAAAATGTTGCAAATAGTCAGCAGCTGCAAACCTCATTGTTTCACTTCAGCAGCTCTCCAATTATTTCTCTCAAGTTTTATCCTTTAAACATTGGTGTGTTTATAAAGGCCAGGTTGACACAACCACAACAGGACTGGTGAGGGTGGGGAACGGTCAGGAATGTCTGTTGGCTTTCTACTGCAATGTTAGTTTGCCCAAAGTTTCCACGCTGTTTAATCAAGTACTAATTTAGGAAACTAATGAGAACATTTATAATTTGTGCTTGACATTACTATGCTAAAATCACAAAACTAAGTTTATGGTCATAACCATAATATTGCACAATGTTTATGGTGTAAACATTTGGGGACTTTTAAATATAAAAATACTTAATATCACAAAACTATCCCAGTGTGTAAGTAGTTATCAAATTTGAAAGGTCTAAACATGCCAAAAGCTATAAAATAAATATATACACTTGATACAACATTCAATTTGTATAGTATGTTTGCCTTTCTAACATCATTTGCCCTTGGATCTCAGTTTTGTTTTACATATTTGGTATACCCGAAAGCTCAGGATTGTGTTAGCAACAGCTGCCTGGATGTGAAATGATAATAGTAGCAATTATGGTGAGGACAGCTTTTAATGAAAGGTTATTGCCTGAAGTTAGTAAACCCTCCTCAAAGATTCATTAACAGTCAGAATTAACTATGCTATTATTAAAGCAAAAAAAAAAAAAAAGGCAAAAGGAAACACAATCCACTCCAAAAACAACAAAAACTTATTTTGCTAAGCATTCAGTGGGTAAGACTATATAATTATATCAAGGCAATTATGAAGAGAATGCACTGGTCATAGCAAACACCCTCTTCTAACAACCCAAGAGAAGAGTCTACATATGGACAGCACCAGATAGTCAATACCAAAATCAGATTGATTATATTCTTTGCAGTCAAAGATGGAGAAGCTCTATACGGTCAGCAAAACAAGACTGGGAGCTGACTATGGCTCAAATCATGAACTTCTTATTGCCAAATTCAGACTTAAATTGAAGAAAGTAAGGAAAACCACTAGACCATTCAGGTATGACCTAAATCAAATTCCTTATGATTATATAGTAGAAGTGACAAATAGATTCAAGGGATTAAATCTGATAGAAATAGTTCCTGAAGAACTATGGAGGAAGTTTGTGACATTGTACAGGAGACAGGGATCAAGACCATCCTAAAGGAAAAGGAATGCAAAAAGGCCAAATGGTTCTCTGAGGAGGCCTTACAAATAGCTGAGAAAAGCAGAGAAGCTAAAGGCAAAGAAGAAAAGAAAAAATATACCCATTTGAATGCAGAGTTCCAAATTTGTGACATTGTACAGGAGACAGGGATCAAGACCATCCTAAAGGAAAAGGAATGCAAAAAGGCCAAATGGTTCTCTGAGGAGGCCTTACAAATAGCTGAGAAAAGCAGAGAAGCTAAAGGCAAAGAAGAAAAGAAAAAATATACCCATTTGAATGCAGAGTTCCAAAGAATAGTAAGGTGAAATAAAAAAGCCTTCCTCAGTGATCAATGCAAAGAAATAGAGGAAAACAATAGAATGGGAAAAACTAGAGATTTCTTCAAG
>SJYC01044993.1:0-14409 GCA_006408675.1 Madoqua kirkii | reverse complement strand
CCATCCAATCATCTCATCATCTGTTGTCGCTTTCTCCTCCTGCCCTCAATCTTTCCCAGCATCGAGGTCTTTCCAACTAGTCAGCTCTTCGCATCAGATGGCTAAAGTGTTGGAGTTTCAGCTTTAGCATCAGTCCTTGCAATAAACAACCAGGACTGATCTCCTTTAGGATGGACTGGTTGGATCTCCTTGCAGTCCAAGGGACTCTCAGGAGTCTTCTCCAACACCACAGTTCAAAACCATCAATTCTTCAGTGCTCAGCCCTCTTTATAGTCCAACTCTGACATCCATACGTGACCACTGGAAAAACCATAGCCTTAACTAGACGGACTTTTGCTGACAAAGTAATGTCTCTGCTTTTCTATGTGCTGTCTAGGTTGGTCATAACTTTCCTTCTAAGGAGTAAGCGTCTTTTAATTTCGTGGCTGCAGTCACCATCTGCAGTGATTTTTGAGCCCAGAAAAATAAAATCTGACACTGTTTCCACTGTTTCCCCATCTATTTCCTATGAAGTGTTGGGACTGGATGCCATGATCTTAGTTTTCTGAATGTTGACCTTTAAGCCAACTTTTTCACTCTTCTCTTTCACTTTTATTAAGAGGCTCTTTAATTCCTCTTCATTTTATGCCATAAGGGTGGTGTCATCTGCAAATCTGAGGTTATTGATATTTTTCCTGGCAATCTTGATTCTAGCTTGTGCTTCTTCCACCCTGGGATTTCTCATGATGTACTCTGCATTGAAGTTAAATAAGCAAGGTGATAATATACAGCCTTGATGTACTCCTTTTCCTATTTGGAACCAGTCTGTTGTTCCATGTCCAGTTCTAATTGTTGCTTCCTGACCTGCATACAGGTTTCTCAAGAGGCAGGTCATCAGTTTTCGCTTATTTTGAAGGGAATCTTGTAATATCAAGTACCATTTAGTTGTCCTACCCATAGGGATATAAACAAGTTTGGAAGCAAATGTGGTGACATTTCATCTCATAGGTTTTTTTTTTCCCATAGACAAATGGTGACAATGATTCTTTAATAAAGGCTTGTTGGCGGTATGAATAATTCAACCATATGAGTTTAAAAATAGTTTATAATATTTCTGTACACATTTTATTAATATAGAATTATGTATTAAATCTGTAGGTTTTAGAGGATTTTTTTAAATTTAAGTGTATCTGATTTTTAACATAATGTCAATTTCAGATTCAGGTCATAGTGATTTGATATTTGTACACATTACAAAATGATCAGCACAATAAGTTTAGTTACCATCTGTCACCACACAAAGATATTATAATATTATCTATATTCCTCATGCTATACATTTCACCCCAAGACTCTTTTATTTATTTATTTATTTTTGAATCAATAATTTTTCATTGTCATTTATCTCTAGATATTTTTTAAAATTTCCTTTTTGATTTCTTCAATGATGCATTGATTGTTTAGTAACATATTGTTTAGCTTCCATGTGTTTGTGTTTGTTACAGGTTTTTTTTTCCTATAATTGGTTTCTAATCTGATAGTTTTATGTTTAGAAAAGATGCTTGATATGATTTCAGTTTTCTTAAACTTACTGAGGCTTGATTTGTGACCCAGCGTGTGGTCAGTCTTGAGAATGTTTCATGTGCACTTGAAAAGAAAGTATATTCTGCTTTCAGATGGAATGCTCTGTAAGAATTAATTTAAGTCCATTTAGTCTAATGTGTCATTTAAGGACTGTGTTTTTTAAAATTAATTTTCTGTTTGGATAAGCTGTACATTGGTGTAAGCGGGATATTAAAATTTCCCACTTTTATTGTTGTTACTGTGCATTTCCCTTTGATGGCTATTAATGTTTGCCTTATATATTGAGTGCTTCTAGGTAGGTACATGTATATTCACAACTGTTATATATTCTTCTGGAATTGCCCCTTGGTCATTATGTAGTGACCTTTCTTGTCTCTTACCTTTATCTTTAAAGTCTATTTTGTCAGACATGAGTATCGCTACTCTGGCTGTCTCTTTATTCCATTTGCATAGGATACTGTTTTCTATCCCCTCCCTTTCAGTCTGTATGTGTCCCTAGGTCTGAAGTTGGTCTTTTGTAGGCAGCATATATACAGGTCTTGTTTCTGTGATATGTCATTCAGTGTTTGCAGTGTCTTCATAAACCTTATGCGTTTTCTGGTGAAGATCCCGAGACCAATACAGAGAATGAAAACAGGGAAGGCTGTGGGCTGCTAACTGTTGCTCTGAGGCTGAGAGCATAACATTTCTCATAAAGTTCCATTCTGGTACAATCCTGTTCTTCCTTGAGTCATGAAATCTTCATCCTAGGACCCCACAGCAAGCTGGTGGCGGAGCTGGGGTTTTAGAACTATTTCCATTGCATTTGAATTTTGTTCCTAATGTTCTATACCTGTGCTGTCCAGTATGGCAGCCACTAGAAACACGTGGCTATTTCAATTTAAAGTAATGAAATTAAATAGAATTAAAAGTTCAGGTCCTCTGTTTCACTAGTTGCATTTCAGGAACTCAGTAGCCATATGTGTTTGATGACCACCACATTGGACAATACAGATATAAACCATAGTGTCTCAGAAACTTCTTTTGGACAGTGTTGTTCCAAATGCTAAAATGATGTACATGTTTCTGATTGATGCAGTATCCTTATTTGTAGAATCCTATTAAAATGAAATTTTGGTGTTACGCCTATCCTCTCTAATATACCAAAGGTTAATGCAAATTCAGGAAAAAATTAGAAAAATAAACACTAAGAAGGACTGGGAAAAGTAAATAAAAGTAACATTGCCTGTATAAAAGTTAAAGTTACACTGAAGTGATTCTTTGTGGGAATTGAACTCTCAGGTGTAGGAAGCCACAATGGAAAAAGAAAATTTATTTTTCTGCCTTTGTGTAATATTCTTTCACTAAAAAATCCCTTCCTAAAGGTCCTTAAGCTAAGGTACAAATGTTGAGTAACATGAGACAGCTTTGAGCTAATCAAAATTAAAATTCATATCATAAAAAACCCTAAGTATTATCACATTTGGATTCTGTATTTGCCTGAGGTGATGGCAAGAAATAAAAGGTAAAATCATTTACAGCAGATGAGTGGGAAAGAGAGCCTTTGTTGATTTTTTATTGGCTGTTTAGCTTCAGGGACTCAGGGGTAATAAAAACAGTAAATAGTACCTTGGTGGCCAGAATAAGTTAGTGATCCTTCCAAAGGTACAAACTCTCAATGAGTGATTAGTTTAAGCCTAGCAAGACCCAAGCTCACCAAAGGTAATTTATAGTAATTATCCCAGTTCTTCCCTCTAGGCCTTTCCAGATGATTTGTAATAAAGTCCAGCTAAATACTGTTTAAACACATACTATCTGGAATAAGTCTTTTATAGTATAATATACTAAAACATAAACATGTACTTTCCTTTAACTATTATGTAATAGAGTTTTAAAATAACACATGTAGTGTCTGGGAGAGTATTCTGTGTAATTTTTAGTGGATTAAGAAGTGGAAATTTTAAGAAGTGTATTTTTCAATAATAGGATTGGCTTACAGGAGCAGGGCAAGTGAGATGAGTACAAGTTGGGTTCAAAGAAAGTGGAATATATGTCAGAGAGGAAGTGACAATATTATTCTGAACATTGTGGACATAAAAAATATTTACAGCCTAAAAGTTGAGAGTTATGGTTTATTTGGTGGGGATTTTTAAGACTGAAAGCCCAGGAAACTGCATCTCAAGTAACTGTGCGAGAACTGCTCAGAGGAGGCAAGGATGGGAGCCAGGTTATATAGAAGTTTTGCAACAGAGGGCAGGTAATCTGAATATCAAAAGATTATTGTAAATTAAAGAAAACCAGATACCCCAAGGTAAGCAATTTAGCACTTTTCATATGTGGGAGGATGTAAGAATCTGGGCTCACAGAAATCAATCTTTTGATATGCACATCACCTATCTGGGACCAGTATCCTTTGTTTCACATCTTGAGTTTCCTCAGGGCTCAGGGTGAGTGGCTGCAGCCTGAGGGCCGTTAGATGACAGGTATTTTTTCCTTCCTGACTTCCCTTAGGGCTCATCAGCCCATCAGCCATGGTGGCTGCAATTGCTGGTGACCACAACATCCACTGTTTACTGATATGGCTGGAAATATTTCATTTCTCAACACGTTTGGGCACCCCTCATTCACTAATCCCATAAGCCAGTTATTATTACCTCATGTTTCCTAAGGGAGACATAGATGGCTTTTGGGAGATTATTACAACAGAGGAGTACATGACTGTCAAAAGAAAGCTATTTGGCTAAAATGATGATTAGACATGTGTGGCACCAGGAACCAATCACTAGTGCTAACATCATTTAAGCAAGAGGTTGTACAAGGATCTATAGAGATGGTACCCTTTGTCCTCAGTCCAGTTGTTATCCTCTCCAGTACCAGGCTTCCGGACAGTAGGAATAAGCAGCCTTAGAACACACGTCTGCCAATGTCATCAGTGTCTGTATTCTAGGCAAGTGTCAGCAGCCCCTTGCCATGTAGAATCTGAGGGGGACTAGGAGGCAGTGCTATGGAAATTCAGAGAACAAACAGCAAACCTTACCATAGCTAAAAGGTCTGGATTATAAGATACTCCCTGAGAATCCTGAGAATTATCTGTGGTGAATTCTGAAGTTTTTACATGGAAAACTTCAAACAAATAGAGAAAATTATGATGAACCCAAGGTATCCATCAACCACTGTCAGTTCAGTTCAGTTCAGTTCAGTCACTCAGTTGTGTCCAACACTTCATGACCCCATGGAGGCAATATGCCAAGCTTCCCTCTCCATCACCAATTCCTGGAGCTTGCTCAAACTCATATCCATGTAGTTGGTGATGCCATCCAATCATTTTATCCTCTGTCATTCACTTTTCCTCTTGCCTGCGATCTTTCCCAGTATCAGAGTCTTTTCAAATGAGTCAGCTTGAAATGACCAAAGTATTGGAGCGTCAACTTCAGCATCAGTCTTTCCAATGAATATTCAGAACTGATTTCCTTTATGATGGACTGGTTTGATCTCTTTGCAGTCCATCAGACTCTCAAGGGTCTTCTTCAACACCACAGTTCAAAAGCATCAATTCTTTGGCGCTCAGCTTTCTTTATAATCCAACTCTCACATCCATACATGACTACTTGAAAAACTATAGCTTTGACTAGATGGATCTTTGTTGTCAAAGTAATGTCTGCCTTTTAATAAGCTGTTTAGATTGGTCATAGCATTTCTTCCAAGGAATAAGTGTCTTTTAACTTTATGGCTGTAGTCACCATCTGCAGTGATTTTTGAGCCCCCCAAAATAAAGTCTGTCACTGTTTCTATTGTTTCCCCATCTATTTACCATGAAGTGATGGGACTGGATGCTATGATCTTAGTTTTCTGAATGTTGAGTTTTCAGCCAGCTTTTTCACTTTCCTCTTTCACTTTCATCAAGTATCTCCTTAGTTCTTCTTCACTTTCTGCCATAAGAGTGGTGTCATCTGCATATCAGGTTATTGATATTTCTCCTGGAAAGCTTGATTTCAGCTTGTGATTCATCCAGCCTGGCATTTCACATGATGTATTCTGCATATAACTTAAATAAGCAGGGTGATAATATACAGCCTTGACATACTCCTTTCCCAATTTGGAACCAATCTGTTGTTCCATGTCCAATTGTAACTGTTTCTTCTTCACCTGTGTACAGAGGCAGGTAAGGTGGTCTGGTATTTCCATCTGTTGTAGAGTTTTCCATTTTGTTGTGATCCACACAGTCAAAGGCTTTAGCATAGTCAATGAAGCAAAAATAGACGTTTTTCTGGAATTCTCTTGCTTTTTCTATGATCCAATAGATGTTGGCAATTTGGTCTCTGGTTCTGCTGCCTTTTCTAAATCAAGCTTGAACATCTGGAAGTTCATGGTTCACATAATGTTGAAGCCTGGCTTGGAGAATTTTGAGCATTACTTTGCTAGTGTGTAAAGTGAGTGCAATTGTGCAGTACTTTGAACATTCTTTGACATTTCATTTCTTTAGGATTGGAATAAAAACTGACGTTTTCCAGTACTGTGGCCACTGTTGAGTTTTCCACATTTGCTGACACATTGAGTGCAGCACTTTCAGCATTATCTTTTAACCCACTGTTTAATTCACTTGAGTTCAGTTCAGATGCTCAGTCATATCCGATTCTTTGTGACTCCATGAATTGCAGCACACCAAGGCTCCCTGTCCATCACCAACTCCTGGAGTTCACTCAAACTCATGTCCATCGAGTCGGTGATGCCATCCAGCCATCTCATCCTCTGTCGTCCTCTTCTCCTGCTCCCAATACCTCCCAGCATTAAAGTATTTTCCAATGAGTCACCTCTTCACATGAGGTGGCCAAAGTACCAGAGTTTCAGCTTTAGCAGCATTCCTTCCAAAGAACACCCAAGACTGATCTCCTTCAGAATGGACTGGTTGGATCTCCTTGCACTCCAAGGGACTGTCAAGAGTCTTCTCCAACATCACAGTTTAAAAGCATCACTTCTTCAGCGCTCAGCTTTCTTCATAGTCCAACTCTCACATCCATACATGAACACAGGAAAAACCACAGCCTTGACTAGACGAACCTCTGTTTGCAAAGTAATGTCTCTGCTTTTGAATATGCTATCTAGATTGGTCATAACTTTCCTTCCAAGGACTAAGCGTTTTCTAATTTCATGGCTGCAATCGCCATCTGCAGTCATTTTGGAGCCCAAAAAACAAAGTCTGATAGTTTTCACTGTTTCCCCATCTATTTCCCATTGATGGGACCAGATGCCATGATCTTAGTTTTCTGAATGTTGAGCTTTAAGCCAACTTTTTCACTCTCCTCTTTCACTTTCATCAAGAGGCTTTTTAGCTCCTCTTCACTTATAGCTGAGGTTACTGGTATTTCTCCCAGCAATCTTGATTCTAGCTTGTGCTTCTTCCAGCTCAGCATTTCTTATGATGTACTCTGCATATAAGTTAAATAAGCAAGGTGACAAAATACAGCCTTCACGTACTCCTTTTCCTATTGGGAACCAGTCTGTTGTTCTGTGTCCAGTTCTAACTGTTGCTTCCTAACCTGCAACAGATTTCTCAAGAGGCAGGTCAAATGGTCTGATATTCTCATCTCTTTCAGAATTTTCCACAGTTATTGTGACCCACACAGTCAAAGCCTTTGGAATCGTCAATAAAGCAGAATTAGATGTTTTCCTGGAAGTCTCTTGCTTTTTCGATGACCCAGTGGATGTTGGCAATTTGATCTCTGGTTCTTCTGCCTTTTTGAAAAACAACTTGAACTTCAGGAAGTTCATGGTTCACGAATTGCTGAAGCCTGGCTTGGAGAATTAAAATCTTTGGCATTGCCTTTCTTTGGGATTGGAGTGAAAACTGACCTTTTCCAGTCCTGTGGCCACTGCTGAGTTTTCCAAATTTGCTGGTATATTGAGTGCAGCACTTTCACAGCATCATCTTTCAGGATTGGAAATAGCTCCACTGGAATTCCGTCAGCTCCACTAGCTTTGTTCATAGTGATGCTTTCTAAGGCCCACTTGGCTTCACATTCCAGGATGTCTGGCTCTAGCTGACCGATCACATAATCATGATTATCTGGGTTGTGAAGATCTTTTTTGTACAGTTCTTCTGTGTATTCTTGCCACCTCTTCTTAATATCTTCTGCTTCTGTTAGGTCCATACCATTTCTGTCCTTTGTTGAACCCATCTTTGCATGAAACGTTCCCTTGGTATCTCTAATTTTCTTGAAGAGATCTCTAGTGTTTCCTATTCTATTGTTTTCCTCTATTTCTTGGCATTGATCTCTGAGGAAGGCTTTCTTATCTCTCCTTGTTATTCTTTGGAATTCTGCATTCACATGCTTATAGCTTTCCTTTTCCCCTTTGCTTTTTGCTTCTCTTCTTTTCACAGCTATTTGTAAGGCCTCCTCAGACTGCCATCTTACTTTTTTGCATTTCTTTTCCATGAGGATGGTCTTGATCCCTGTCTCCTGTACAATGTCATGAACCTCCGTCCATAGTTCATCAGGCATTCTATCTATCAGATCTAGTCCCTTAAATCTATTTCTCATTTCTACTGTATAATCATAAGAGATTTGATTTAGGTCATACCTGAATGGTCCAATGGTTTTCCCTACTTTCTTCAATTCAAATCTGAATTTGGCAATAAGGAGTTCATGATCTGAGTCATAGTCAGCTCCCGGTCTTGTTTTTGCTGACTGTATAGAGCTTCTCCATCTTTGGCTGCAAAGAATATAATCAGTCTGATTTAGGTGTTGACCACCTGGTGATGTCCATGTGTAGAGTTTTCTCTTGTGTTGTTGGAAGAGGATATTTGCTATAACCAGTGCATTCTCTTGGTAAAACTCTATTAGCCTTTGCCCTCCTTCATTCCATATTCCAAGGCCAAATTTGCCTGTTAAGCCTGGTGTTTCTTGACTTCCTACTTTTGCATTCCAGTCCCCTATAAAGAAAGGGCATCTTTTTTGGGTGTTAGTTCTAAAAGGTCTTGTAGGTCTTCATAGTACTGTTCAACTTCAGCTTCTTCATTGTTACTGCTTGGGGCATAGACTTGGATTACTGTTATACTGAATGGGTTGCCTTGGAAACGAATAGAGATCATTATGTCGTTTTTGAGATTGCATCCAAGTAGTGCATTTCAGACTGTTTTGTTGACCATGATGGCTACTCCATTTCTTCTAAGGGATTCCTGCCTACAGTAGTAGATATAATAGTCATCTGAGTTAAATTCACCCATTCCAGTCTATTTTAGCTCACTGATTCCTAGAATGTTGATGTTCACTTTTGCCATCTCCTGTTGGACCACTTCCAATTTGCCTTGATTCATGGACCTAATATTCCAGGTTCCCATGCAATATTGCTCTTTATAGCATTGGACTTTGCTTCTATCACCAGTCACATCCACAGCTGGGTATTGTTTTTGCCTTGGCTCCATCACTTCATTGTCTCTGTAGTTATTTCTCCACTGATCTCCAGTAGCATATTGGGAACCTACTCACCTGGGGAGTTCCTCTTTCAGTATCCTATCGTTTTGCCTTTTTATACTGTTCATGAGGTTCTCAAGGCAAGAATACTGAAGTGGTTTGCCATTCTCTTCTCCAGTGGACCACATCCTGTCATACCTTTCCACCATGACTCGTCTATCTTGGGTGGCCCCACAGGGCATGGCTTAGTTTCATTGAGTTAGTCAAGGCTGTGGTCCATCTGATTAGATTGACTAGTTTTCTGTGATTATGGTTTCTGTGTGTCTGCCCTCTGATGCCCTCTCACAACACCTACCATCTTACTTGGGTTTCTCTTACCTTGGGCGTGGGGTATCTCTTCACGGCTGCTCCAGCAAAGCACTGTTCACAATGATCCATTCATGGCCAAATTTGATTTTCCTTCATTTACTCTCTTCTACTTTCTGGATTGTTTCAAAGACAGTTTTAGGACATTTCAAGGAAGCATTTTTTTTTTTCTACAATGTATTGGCACAGATAAATAGTATCTCTGACTGCTATCATGGTATTTATTCTTTAAGGACATTGGGAGTTACACAGGAAAACAGTAAGTTATATTAAGTGGATTCACTGAGGAAAGGACAGAGAATTATGGGAACAAACAATCTGGGAGATTGAGGAAATATCCTAAGTAGGTGACATCTAGACCAGTAGTCTCCAACCTTTTTGGCACCAGGGTCAGGTATTATAGAAGACAAGTTTTCCGTGGACGAGGGTTGGGGGATGATTTCAGGATGATTCCAGTGCACTATGTTTATTTTGCGCTTTATTTCTGTTATTCCATCACTCCACCTCAGAACATCAGGCATTAGATCCTGGAGGTTGGAGATTCCTGATCTAGACCGAATCATGGTGACCTAATAGGTGTCAGTCAACAGAAGATGGGAAGAAAGGGAATTCCAGATGGATGAAATATCAAATAATTATTTACCCAATGAGTTAAGCATATTTATAGAAGTTTTGCATAGTGTCTTATGTACTAGTGTTAAACAGGTGGGGGGGCCCTAATCTCTCAAGTATCAATAGAGTGAATGTCTGTAGGTATCCATGAATGTGGATTCAACAGAAGATCCATTTAAGACATGCATATATTCAGAAATCTTGGAGAATAAGGTGTACTGAGGTGGTGGCAATTGTAGGCATGGCCCAGTCAAACAGTGATTCTGTAGCAGAAGCAACCAGAGGAGATTGGAGATCTGTGCTGACAATGAGGGTGTCCACAATAGGAATTGTCTAGAATGCAGTGTTCCCACACTATGTAATATTGGATTGGCCAAAAAGTTAATTGTGGTTTTTCTAAAAGATGTTACAGAAAAACCTAAATGAACTTTTTGGCTAACCCAGTATTTAAAAATATACCTTCCAATATAAGTGTGATCTTTGAAAGATTTTAGTGGATATTTTTTATTATCATAACTGATGTTTATTGAATTGACAGATGTGAGTTTGAACAAACTCTAGGAGTTGTGATGGACAGGGAAGCCTGGCATGCTGCAGTCCATGGGGCCTCAAAGAGTCAGACACGACTGAGCAACTGAAGTTTAACTGAAAGTAACATATGATCATTTCTTTAGAGGAAATAAACTCATTTCTATAAACTTGAAAGTTTAGGTCAGGGAAGAATTTTCAGGAGTCCCAACTTATTAATAAGTTCTGAATGTTTTAATGTTTTCTCCAAAGAATAAGAAAGTAATATAAAAGTTCTTTATATATCAGTTAGGTTTCAGTGTAAGAAGATATAAACCACTCTAGAGTTTTCAAACAGGAAAGAATTTAATAAAGGGAAGTGGTACTTACCCAAATTTACTGGAAGGTTTGGTGATAAAGAAGTAGATGGGAGGAGGATGGGTACAAGTAAGTATTCAGGTCAGACTCAAGATGCAGCCAGAGCTGGTTCATTACATTTGTGATATTATATCAAATGAAACTGATGAGCAGGAGGGATCAAACTTCCTAGGAGCATCGGCAAGGCATCTGTGCAAGAGGTTGAGACATCATCTCAGTGAAAATGGAGGGCCATGCCACAATTTTGACATTTCTAAAGGGCCCACTGTCTATGAGAATTTGAAATGCCCTTCAAAAATGAGAGATAATTTGATGTCTTTTGAATCGCTCACCACAAAAAGTGAGGTATAATATTTGATGTGCCTCTTTGGATTTTTTTAAAAAATTATTATTTTAAAATCTTTTAATGAATTATAGTTGATTTGTATACAATGTTGTGCTAATTTCTTCTGTTTAGCAAAGTAATTCAGTTTATACATATATTACATTCTTTATATCCATTCTTTTTAATATTCCTTTCCATTATGGTTTATTACAGGATATTAATGTAGTCCCCTGTGCTATTTAGTTGGACCTGGTTCTTTATCCATTATTATTCATTTGATAGCTTACAACTCCCAACCCCAACTTCCTATGTTATCCTTCCCCCATATCTCATTTGTTATTTGACTCTAGCCTATTTTCTGGGTATCACAAAGACTGATGGTTCTTACATATTAGAGCAAGAAAATGGGTCTGCAGGAATAGAGACTATAATTCAAGCTTACACTTGGGCGCATGAGTCAGAAGTTCCAAGTACCTGTGGTCGTACAGCAACTTCAATACTATTAATGCCATTAATAGTAACTACACATTTTCAGGAAGGGCATTACCTCTTCTAGTAACAGATTTTGTTCATGGAGAACCAGCTTGACTTGCCACTATAACAAAGTGATTATTCACTCCCAATTGCCCACTGTGAACTCAGTATTATCTTGTCTTTGCAGCCTAAAATTGGATGTGCACAGCAGCATTCACGTGCAAAATGAAAATGGTCTATAAAAGCTGCGTCTAAGCAGGAAAGGAATGAGGAAACAGCCCTGGTAGATAGCTTAGATTTCTGTCGTACCTGCATTATGTTGTGGATTCTTCCTTCACACATAGATTTGACCATATGAAGAGTTGTTGTTTGTATAGTCACCAAGTCATGTCTGACTCTTTTGTGGCCCCCATGGACTGTAGCCTGCCAGGCTCCTCTGTTTGTGGGATTTTCCAGGCAAGAATACTTAAGTGGGGTACCATTTCCTTCTCTAGGGTTCTTCCTGACCCAGGGATCGAACTCATGTCTCCTGCATCGGCAGCTGCGTTCTTTACCATTGAGCCACCAGGGAACTTCTATATAAAGAGTTACCTATGGTGAATTAATAGAAGGAAAAAACTCAGATATGATTTATGGATGCATCTGCACAATATGCTGAGATTAAATACAAGTGGATGCCCACTCCATTACAACCCCACTCAGGAGAAGCCCTGGACAACAGGGATGAAAGGGGCAGAGCTTCCTGTGGCTTATCCAGTATCATACAGAACAGTTTTATTGTCCTAAAATACCTGTTATTCTTTGCCTATTCAGCCGTCCTCCTCTCCACCCAATCTCCTGGAAACCACTGACTTTTTGTTGTTGTTGTTAATTTCTGTAGATTTCATTTGTCCCAGAATGTTATATCATTGGAATCATAAAGTATATAGCAGGCTTCTTTCACTTAGAAATATGTATTTAAGATTCATCTCTGATTTTTCATGGCTTAATAACTCATTTTGTCTTTGAAAATTATGATAAAATATACATAACACAAAACTTACCATTTTAACCATTTTCAAGTGTGTACTGGTGGCATTCAGTACATTTGTATTGTTGTGCAACTATCATCATCATCCATCTTCAGGACTCTTTCCACCTTAGAAAACTGAAGCGCTGTATCTATTCAAACAAAAATTCCACACTACCCTTTTCCCCTTGGCCCTTGGTGAGCATAATTCTACCATCTCTATTTATGAATTTGGTTAATCTCAGTACCTCATGTAAGTGGAATCATGTATTGTTTTTATACTTTTGTGACCACCTTAATTTACTTACTTTACTTAATTTAGAGTAACGACCTTTAGGTTTTTTTTTTTTTTTCCTTTTTCCTTTTTTGAGTCACATTGGTAATTTACTCAGAAAAAAATATTAGCAACTCCTTTATTAGCAACTGTTTTATCCATGTTGTAGTGTATGTCAAATTTCCTTTCTTTTTAAGGTTGAACAGTAGTCCATTGTATGTATATGTGCATGCTAATTGCTTCATTTATTGACCACCTTAATTTACTTACTTTACTTAATTTAGAGTAACGACCTTTAGGTTTTTTTTTTTTTTTCCTTTTTCCTTTTTTGAGTCACATTGGTAATTTACTCAGAAAAAAATATTAGCAACTCCTTTATTAGCAACTGTTTTATCCATGTTGTAGTGTATGTCAAATTTCCTTTCTTTTTAAGGTTGAACAGTAGTCCATTGTATGTATATGTGCATGCTAAGTTGCTTCATTTATGTCCAACTCTTTGTGACCCTGTGGACTGTAGCCAGCCAGGCTCTGCTGTTCATGGGGGTTCTTCAGGCAAGAATACTGGAGTGGGTTGCCATGCCCTTCTCTGGGGGATCTTCCTGACCCAGGGATCGAACCCATATCTCTTAAGTCTCTTGCATTGGCAAGGGGGTTTCTTTAACACTTGTACCACATGGGAAGCCCCTATTGCATGTGTATACCGAGTTTTATTCATTTATTTATTATTTTATTTTGGCTGTGCTGGGTCTTTTTTGAGGAATGCAGGCTTTCTCTAGTTTTGACCTCAGACTCAGTTGCCCCAAGGCATGCGGGATATCTTAGTTCCCTGACCAGGGATCAACCCCCACGTTGGAAAGCAAGATCTTAACCTCTGGACCATCAGGCAAGTCTCTACACTATGTTTCATTTATGCATCTGTCAACAGACACTTTGATTACTTCCACCTTTCAGCTATCAAGAGTAATGCTGTTATGAACATGGGTAGACAGATACATGCTCGAGTTCCTGCTTTAGATTCTTTTGGGTACTCGATTTCCTTCTTTAGATTCTTTTGGGTATATGATCCCAGATAGAAATATCTGGATCATGTGGTAATTCTACTTTTATTTCTTTTAGAGGTACCACAATGCTGTTTTCTTGGAGGCTGCACTGTTTAACATTTCTACCAACAATGTGTACAGGATTCCAATTTATACATATCTTTGCTAAAACTTATTTTCTGATTTTGTTGTTTTGCTTTGTTAATAATATCCATTTGAATGGGTACAATGTGGTATCTCGAGGTTTTCATTTGCATTTCTCTAATGGTTAGTGATATTGGTAATCTTTTCATCTGCTTATTGGCCATTTGTTTTTTTTTTTACGGAAATATCTTTTCAAGTCTTTTTGTACATTTTAAAATTGCTTTGAGTGTGAAACACATTTAAGATTCATCCATTTTTTAATATTGTTTTGAGTTGTCCAGATTCTTTATATATTCAGAATAGAAATATCTTATCAGATATATGAT